>LKEB01000066.1:59935-72776 GCA_003795295.1 Cytospora leucostoma | reverse complement strand
CAGGTGCTTACCAAGACCAACTACCTTGCTCCTTGTCACAAATGACGTATTGGAACGTGTTGCAAGTGCGCTGGCTTTGGCTGTATCAATACTTGGCATGTTTATATAGTTCAGCGGAGCCCGAATGACCTCGAAGAGCGAAGCGATGAGAGGGTTTGAGGGCGGAGTAGTCTTGATATCTCTGTGACGTGCCGAAAGTTTCTCGAACGTGGATTAGTTAATTAGACTTTCATCTTGAGACTTTCTACTTAAAATAAATACCCGTAGATCTACTCCGTGGCCAACTAAAAAGCGCTGCAGGTACCCGGGGTCCTAGGGGATCCGCCTCTGGGAAATAGCTTTAGAACCTATAGAACTCGAGAAATCCGACCTCAAATTCTATAGCTGAGCACCTACCTATCTACTAGTAGGTAGGGAGGTAGGTAGAGAGGTAGGTATGTAGGTGAACATAGAGGTAGTTAGCACTAAGGTAGAAGAACGCTCTGTTTATACGGGCTCCGCTAGATCTTTGACTACCCTGCCTGCCTTGCTAGCTGGATGATAGGTAATCTAGCTGATGATGTATCTACTAACCCTAGGGTACCGACTTTACTCGGGTGGCTGTTTTCTATTCCATTGGTCTCAGATACGGGGAGAGACGGTGACAGAGGGTAGGTGGTCCAGGTAAGGCCGAGGAAAGGCAGAGTATATTGTGAGGGACTCGGTGAAGTCTCGACTTTCATATTTCTTTCGGCCAACCGATGAAATTCTGCTGTCACCCACGGTCCCAAAGTAAGACATATATCTTATTGTAATAACTAACTCCATTCCTAAAGTAGGATGGTGAGTGCATTTGCCTTGTCTAGGTTTCTGGCGTTGAACATTGAAACTTTCCAGACTGTTTCTTTTCGAGAGACATGCCGTTTCTGCATGTTAAGATACAGTCGTATTTACAGGAGCCCTATACGATGTAACCCAGATACCAGATCTCGGGGAAAAGTAAAGTTGCTAATATATGATGATATAGGATCTCCGTTGATATGGCCTTCAGGCTGATGGCTCTCTATTATAGCAAAGACGAAGAACCACGGACCGACCGACCGCCATAAACATGTCGGCAACGAGTACTGATGACTATGTCTAAGTCTATGTACTGAACCTTGATACTTGATACCTCTTTAGTCTCATACCACGGGGCAGTTCCCGGGTTTCTGAAGTCCTCGACGCCTTGCCAAACATGGTTCACGAAGCCAAATTGCTATATGTACCCTTGCATCCCTCGGACCGAAGCTAGCCCGAAAAACAGTAGCTCTGTCACTCATCAATATAAAAATGGCGCTCCAGCTATGTATCAGATAGCCCTGGATATAGTTGCGTAGTTTCCGTGCTGCAACGACACTGGTGCTTGGACCGACCGCACAGAAGTTGATGTGGATGTCGTCTGTGTAGCCATACCTTGCTGATCGGCATCATGACGTTACCGTGGACGATTCTCGTCCAAACAATCTTTTCTGTGAAACATGGGGCTCTGAGGATCAGACTCGGGAGCTGTTGTCCCGTGTTTTTCCCGCAGTTGCTGTGTATCTGGCATCTCCTGACGGTCTTCTCACCTGTAGCCACCCATCTGTCAGATGGGTTACCCCTGCCTTAGTCTGACAGGTTGTGGTATGCATTCTGCTTTTCCATTGTCGATCTGTAGGCTACTGCAGTCATCGGCAGATGTCGAGCTGCATGCACCCGGGCCTCGGCGCATTTGGGACCCGTGAACCTTGTCATTGGAAGAAAGACATTCAAGCCCCAACATACCACGAACGAAGTCTCAACACCACACGGGCCGTTTATAGAGACTTGTGTGTGGAGCGTGAGATCTGAAAAGCTGTGCAAGGCGATGGAATTTCCGTGGCTGCAGTGGACTGTCACACAGGTCCAACAGCTGGCGTTCACAGAAGAAGCTGATCTCGCCCTCACATGAGGTGTTGACACGCAGATCTCGATCGAGTTGCGGAATGCTCTGGAAAAGGTTGACAGTGCCGAGCCTATCCATCTACTGGATTGCTTCTACATATTGCTCTGAACACAGGCTTGCGTCAAGATAAGCCACCGTTTGGTATACTCAACGTTCGAAAACACCCTCCAGGAAATCAGGAGACTTTTCTTGCTTTTGGCGTCCTTGTCGTTCGAAGGAGTTGCTTTTTCCGAACTACTTCGGGGAAGCGATCGAGGAATCGCCCGATTGCTCGAGGCATCTAGAAGGCTTCACAATATCCAATATCATCTTGGTCTACGAGGACTACGAGAATTCTTGGGCATAAGGTCCATACAGGCGATTCTAGGTGCGGCAGGAGGTATGAAAGAGGCGTCTGGCGCTCACATGGCACAAGCCACATCGCGTGTTCAGCCCTTCCTCACGATCCTGGGCATACAGGGCCCGTCGTCCTCCTACACCAAGAAACCCTGGTTAGAAACGGCTCGGCAATCTGTTGGATATCTCGCTTCATAGAGCTTTGGGCCAGAAATTTCAAGATCCAACCGCCACTCTGATTTTGCGCTCCTTTTTTCCTCCCTCAAACGACGCGTCGAATTTCCTCGGATCACTACATATGGATGGATGATACCTCGCTTCCAAGGCATCTCGTGGTGTCTCACTTTGTTGTGGCTCCCTTTTCGGCACTTACAGACCACGTTTCCATCTTCCACCCACGATTTCGGGGCGATGAGCCACGAGAAAGCCATGTGCAGAAGGCCCAAAAGCGCTCCTGGGTTGGACAGTGGCGGTCAATTATTGAGACTAGGCCCCAAAAGATGCGAATAGATGCAAAATCCTGGTAACAATGAGTGAAGAAGCGCGGCAATAAGGCGCGCCGTGTTGCTCCTCACAGCACATAGCTACCACGACACGAGGTTCGCGGTACAAGGGGGAATTGCTTGCCGATAAGATAGATTGTGGTCATGATCCGATGATCTCTGTATCTGACCTTCACACGGGCCTCGGACTCGTATATAAAGAGTGATGAACCTCGCCAGGTTGGTCATACGCTCACTGACAGCAAGGAAGCCGACCACTATCACGCAGCGACTCCACAGAGAACTCTCACCGGATATCACGAGGGCAATCATACAAAATTCCGTCAGGAGGCTACAAAAAAGTGCTAACAATTATTCCATAGATTTTGCAAGCCAGTTCTCCGCCGAGCGAAATCTATCAGGCTAGGACAAGCCATCTCTCCTGACAAGGTTGCTAGCACTTGAGAATCATCCCATTTTCAGCAGTTCGAGCTGGAGTGCGCAAGGATCACGAGATCAAGGAAACAGATATATCATCTCAGCTGTCTCCCATCTCCGGACAACTGTTTCTTCTTCAGCAGACTTAACGCATCTAGCAGCCTCATCGCCGTGTCGCCGCATTGTTCAGCACGCCTTGCCTGTCTCGGGTACCTGCGTCTTCCTTCTCTCAAGTGCTGTCAATCTGGGAGAGCAAACAAACGTCAGCTCAAGCAAGGTCACCGAAAAGGGCCATCTCCATCTATACCAACATTGTCCGCATCGATATCCACCTTGCCCATCAACACATCCCGCAGCTGGCTGGAGACCTTCGCCACATGCCACATCTCTTTGTGCGCCACGTCCAACCGTCTGGAGGCTACAACCATAGGCCTTCACCTAGGCCGGGACTTGCAGTGTGCTCATCAAAAAAGTTACGACGCCAAGGATACCTGCCCAGAAAATCAGCACAGGTCGCATACAATCGCCTGACTAGCTTCGATTTTCCGGTTTTACCTGCGTTGCCCGACACCGGAGACGATGTGTACCTACTATTACCTCCACCATCATCACAGCGCGCCATGCACCCGTGATATCGAATTTGCTTTCCACTATGTCTTCTGTCCGGCCGCCACCTACGACGAAAGTTGCCGGAAATGGATTCCATGTCAGAGTCTCTCATACTATGACCAGCAGAATGGAAATCACGGCGTCGACCTCAGCAATCCGTGTGCCAGTGGCGGGTGCCTAGCAAGTACGGAATGCAGTCTAGGCCAGTGTAGACTGGAGGAGCTGAACGGGCTATGGGTCTGTTGTCTCTGTGGCTTGGGCGGGAACACGTACAGATTTTGCAACCATCCGATGAAGAAGAGCCCGGACACACTGTGCTATCATCGGTGTTGCCAGGAGTGCCAACCGGACACGGCACCGCAGGCTGCACATGCAGCGGGAGGCTCTGTTCCGGGTCAGAGACGGGCCCGGGGCCAGGGGTATACATGACCACTCGGAGCCTTTTTGTAGGCCTGAGGCGACAGGATTGAGAAGGACGAGGCGACATAAACGAGGCGGGTAATGAGGGGGTGGCAGATCATTGCGAATACGGGCCGAGGATTGCGGGCCGAAGAATCTCGGGGATAATACAAGCATGGTGGATTGTTATTTCCTTGAACCTCCGATGGACTTCCTTTTCCCTTCGGCTTTTGGGCTGCGAGATCTGTTTAGCGAGGTGCTGATATCAGGAAAAAGCAAACGAGGGCGCAGGCGCGGCTATACAAGGGAGGTGCCAGAACAAAGGGCAGCTGAATGTCACGCGTCCGTGGCACTCGAGAGCCGGTTTCCACATTCCAATCTAGGAACAGAGCCCAGCCAAGTGGCTGAGTTTGGGAGGGGCTTCTGATGGACTATTCGATGAGGCTGCGAGAGCCATTGGCACTTTTGTTGCAGGCTAGACCGCAAGGCACTTCGGCGATCAGGGAAAACGAGACATAAAACATTGTTTGTATAACATTAACCACACGGATCCAGCCCCGCGGGTACCTAACTGCCCTGAGGCGTCTGTCACTTGTGGTGATCACTCAATGACCCGCATATTCGCTCGCAACCTCTACTGCTTCCTGCACCATGAGATCACGCCCAGGCGGTCGGGTCCATGTTCAACAATGGCCGAAGGCGAAGGGAAGAAGAATTCCAAATCAGCTGGGCCAATGGTCGATATAGACGCCGAGAAACAGCAAAAGTCCTCGTATACCAGCCCTACTTCACCGATCAGTCAACCAAGCAAATCCCTGACGGCACCTGGGGGATTGTGAGATCTCACATCGGAAGCGGGCCGCTGAACAGCGATGACATGGTGGTTAGCTGAGATCCTCCTGTCCGACGATTGAGTGGAGGGGGCTCTCGACTTTGGTCGCTGTCATGGCTCACCACATATAAGTCGCCATGTCGCCGACCGTCAGGACCCAGAGATCATGCAAGACTCGCTCCAGCAACATCCAGGCGATCAGACCTTGAGTCACTATAACCCGTCGTCCACCCGTCGATGATCTCCCTGCGCGCACAGGACATCTCCCGTAATATCAGACGCAGGCTGCAATTGGAGAGATATCACTCAATCACGAATCTGACCCGCGAACACACGGATTATTCCTCATCTCAATCACCATGTGTCACCAAATCACCTACACATTACCATGCGAGCATACACGTACAGACATCGTCTACTGCGCTGACGCCCCAATTATCGAGTCATCGTCAAAGAGCTCATCATCGAAGTCGTCAAAGTCATCATCGAAGAAGGATCACGGGAAGAAGCACCGCGAGTCGTCATCAAAAGACAAGAGGAGCAACTCGCCAACCAAGCGCAGGCCATGCCGCAACCTCACGAGCCAGTCCATCGCATACCCACTACCACCAAGCTTCCACGGGAGCCCATCGACGGCGGCGTCAAGCCCGCTGCTGCCCAAGTGTACCCTACCGAGGTGCCCCTTCGAGCAGCGCAACAGGTGCTGGAACTGCTGCTGGTGTGGCAAGGGTTGGAACGAGCAGGGGCGGTGCAGCTGCATCATGATCATCGAGGGGACCGAGGTGCGGTGTGAGCACATCTGCTGCGAGACGTGTACACCGGCCGGCCTGATGTAGTTGGGATGATGTTGGGGGCTTAGTGGCACAGCTCTATTTCTGTGACACCGCCTTTCCCCCCTCTTCTTTTTTTAACTTCTTCTTCCTCTTTTGGTTTCGATTTTCCTCATGTTTACTCAGGCAGGTGGAAATTTCCAAGGGCAAGTTCATTGATTTCGCGGAGCTACAGGCCGGGGATGATCGAAGGGGCTTGGCGGCGTTTGTGAAGGTGGTTTTGATGAAAAGAACGGCAACTATGATGGGGCCAGTCGGGAGTCTCTATGTATTGTGTATTATTGAGGCGAGGGTTATAGCAAGGCATTCCAGGTCTGATGCCCGATCTGGTGATCATCGTACGATCGATGTTGAAAGAAGCACTCAGGAACGAGGCTAATATCGAGTTTGAATCCTTCAAAATCTGTGGCACTCCGTGGCGTCTCGATAGTTTGGAAATTCTGGAAACCCGTGACATCTTTGGCCGAACATTTGAGAGGGTAAGGAGGGGGAACTGCTTTGACGCAACAGGAAGTTCGATTTGGGGGACCCGCCACGGCAATGTGCGAATCGCCTTCCGGTAGGCGAAAGAATGAAGTCGAGAATGCGGCTCCGAGTGTCCCGATGGTCTGGGCCCCAAAAAGACATGGAGAGACGGTCTCGGAGTTCCGATTGGCGGAGGAATGATTAGTGATTGCTACCATGCAAGATTGGAGATTGGATCAATGCAGGCCGAGATCTGGCGCAGCTGGCTTGCAGGAAAGGGGGAAAAAGGTAGTTCCAAGAGTGGCATCGTAAGGGTGCAGTTGCAACGAAACATGCCATGACCCTTGACATCCATGAATTCTGACACGGACTTTTATTTGATTAGTTCTCCAGTTCCCCTACCTTTTGTCACCGGTCTGCCGGAAAATAAGCCTCTGGCTCTCTGGCTTTGACTCCTCCAGATGCCACCGACCCGTGCGGCCGCCAGCAGAATGGATGGACTGCACATGTGGCCATCCGGAATGTGTCGGAAAGCAGCCCTCTTTTCCTGTGTCACCACAACAGAACAAGCAAAGACCACCGACAACGTTCGGAGCCCACACCTGACTTCCCGAAGATGGAGAGACAAAGGCATTGTAATTACTGATGTGACAAATGCCTGAGGTGTCTCGAAGATTCTGTTAGCAATGGGAAGACTCAGATTAAGTTGCAAAACACTTGTGCTATATCTGTGCTAGTAGAACCTAGGAAACCATCTCAGGGGCCAGATAAGCGAGGATCGACATAACCCCCAAGAACCGGGCTGCCGGGTGAGCACTGTATCAAATATGTTTCTCGAGGTCGTGTGGTAACACAGCATGGCTGAAATAGCTGAAATCGTGGGAGACATCATATGCAATTGCGCCCCATCGTGGCACACGGGATGCAGAAAGCAAGCCCTTGGGAGACTTGGAATTACACTAGTCTCTAAACAGATCAGAAAGCGTTACAGAATGGAACTACCACAGTCTGCCAGATAGTTGCTGGGTGCCCTCAAGCCCAGTTCTCATAAAGTGCAGCATCTCGTACGCCGTGCGTGTTCTCTCAGGTCTGCTGGCCGCAGATTCCAAAGCCCCATCCCAAGGTCCCGAAACAAAACATCTGAGGATGCTTTCGTGTCCCGTGTCTCTGCGCCCGAATGCCGCCTTCCACCTCGGAACCAGGGCGAGGACGACAGCATCCGCCGAGACGCAGCAGGAAGCGCCGTTGAGGAATCGAAATCCGCTACGGGTTCTCTACCATCAGAGACGCAGCCAATTGTTGCCTCCCTCGTAGATTGACATCAATCAACGTACCCGGCGGCTATAGATGAGGAGTCTCGACGCCAAGATTGCCAGGCTTCGACTTTGACTTGGATTTCGGACACTAGGTGCGGATCGGTGGATTTGAGCCTCGATATGGGTGGCCACATAAGAGCTTAGAATATGGACCAGTTGCTATATTGGCAAGCGGCCGGAAGGTGTTGGGGCCGGGGTATAAAGGGGAGCAGTTGAAGGGAGATATCGAGAGACTCGTTTGATGCTCCAATCTCTTCACCATCGGTAGTATCAGGAGACAGAATCTCCTCGAGTATACAACAATTCAAAGCCTACAGCGAAGTCATTCAAGATGTGTGTAGGACATCCCAAAAGGCATCCATGCCAGCACACCTCTGTGACTTACAATCACTGCGTGGCCGCTCATTTCGACCGAGCGACCCGAATCACGACGCCTTGTCATAACACCACATATGCAGCACCTATAGACACCGATTCCAAGTGTACAAACCAGCTTTGCTACTTCGAAGAGCTCGGCGGCAGATGGATTTGTTGCAAATGCAGTAACGGGCCCAATTTTGTCGGGTGGTGTACTTTCGACCGGCCGAGAACCGAGTTGAACGCAATCACGCAACAAATGGAACAAGTAATCAAGTGTGACCATTGCTGTTGTTGGAACTGCACTCCTTACTGTAAGTTGTCTCTTTAATCTAGGCGTCCACAGAGGCACGTAAAGAGAGTCAGAACGCTGACGTTTTGACCCTACATATGTAGCAACCTCGACCCAAGGGGGCTCGAGCCACGGGGGATCATCGAGACACGGGGGGCCTTCGAAGAATAAACACCACAAGTCATCGAAGCATGGGGGATCTGGTCAGGACTATCAATGGATTGAGATGGATTATAGTTCTAAGGGCAGTTCGTCAGGCCACAAGAGGAGAAAGCACGAGAAGCGATGAGTAAAGATGATTGATCCAGGCGCAAGTTTTGTACACTTCAAGTCCTTCAGGGTGGTGAGTTTCAATTTTCAGAGAGAAAACACCAATTAGAAAAGGGTTTCTTGGCGGGGTATACGTGGTATAGCTACCTAATGGAATTTGTTTCAGACGCCAGGCGCTCTCTTCAGCATGCAGCCTCGACTTCTCAGCCAGACATCGCAGTTACATCTGTATCGTAACCCCACATTTCCACAGGGACATACCATAATGAATTGTTAGGCCTCCGAATTTGCTTAGCTGAGTGGCTGAAGAAGCTTATTATGTTCAGGTATACCGCTGCCAAAAGCTCCGTTCTCGCCTTGCTATGCCAAATCGTACTCTCGGTATCAGTTCTGAAGACTAAAGCAAACATACCCTAGGGTATGTGCCCATGTGGTTGCGAACTTTCCTCGTGAGCATTCATAGGCCGAAGTGACTGAAAAGGATAGTTCCCAAAGAAGTTTCTTAGTATCTGAAAATACTTGAAGCAGGTATCTGTATTGATTGTCTGCTATGTAATAAATTTCGACGAAGCCCCTGTAAAATGTTAGCAATTTCGTGACGCAAGAGAACATAAACCACTGTGTATGCAATTGCTCTCGAAGATCTCAACACTAGACAGTAACGCCACAAGTAAGTCACCCTTCGGACCTGGTGTTCACACTTCAATGAGATCGGAATTGGTTTGTCCGCCTTCCATACTGTAGAGAGTGCTTGGCTAATATGTTTTGAGCCAATCTTCATATTATAGCAGTGAGGGCCCGGCTGCAAGAGCGTAATGGCAACTGGCCCGGGGGCTGGCGCGCGCCATTTAAAGTATATCCTATGAAGTATAAGTGATTCCAAGCTTCAAGCTTGCTGCCTCGTAGTTGTGAGATGATTACTCCCGGAGTTGTCTGAAGGCTGACATTCCAAGGAAACTTGGGAAGCTATAAGAAGGATCCGACTAAGGCCGGCCTGTTTAGGCAGCCTGATCTAGACAGAATATCAACTTGATCCAGTCAACTTTGGACCCCAATCACAGAAAAGGTAGGGAATACGAGGGGTCTGAGGATACGGCAGTTCCCGGTCATGCCCATGTGAGGACCAGATCCCTCTTGCCGTACATTAGCAACCTTCGAGAGGCCCATAGATATTATATGCAGGTATGTGGCTTCATCCAGGGTATTCGAGATCGAGACCCCAATGGGGGCACCCGGGGGCGGAGGAGGGCAGTCTCGTCAGTGGTTAGACATCTCGTTTTGCTCAGTGTCACTCGAACACTTTACTTTTTAATGCATATATCTGTGACCACACATTCTTGTAAATGCAAAGTGCATTCGTAATGTTGCAACCCGAAGATGGATATCTAGGTACCGCTAGTAGTCTCAGATGAAGCTTGGGCGATCGAGATTGTCGAGGTTCTCTCCTCTATAGAGTACGACCGGGGACGGACCTTTCAAGATTGGAGCTACCAACCGTAGAGACCCTCGGGGAGTCTCAATGATGAGTACTTTAGACGCTCTGGATCTGCGTTACGCAATATCAAAGCGGGTCGTTATTATCCGTGTATCCAGTCCTGGCCACATGCTGGGAAAGTACCGACCAGACGCAGATCCACTTTAGAGATTCCACTTCGTAGAACAAAAAACACCATCCATGATAGGGCTTGAGACATCTCAATTATCTACAGCCAGGACTCCACCGAGCTTTTCAACATATTGGCTGTGATGAGCTAAAGGGCGCTTATGCATCTCTCTGGGCGCCTAACCGTACAGATTGAGTCTGTGGTTCGATCAGATCCATCATTCAGATGTTGCTGGTCCCGGGGATGTGTGCGGCCTCGGGGTCGCCCTTGCAAGCCACTGAAGTGAAGGCCCATGGCGCATCAAAGGCCGAATCGGAAATCTCGAGAAGATAAAGAAGAGACTGACTGGGGAGCCCCGTAGCAGAAAATGTGCCTGGGGTCTAGTGGGCGTCAAGCCCACCTGGGCACTGCCGATCGGCGGAACGGCATGATATAAGATGTGGGGTGAGACGGTAATCTAAAGCATCGTGACACAGACTTGCCGGTCGTCTTCGATTTGAGTTTGGCCCGACCACAACGGCATTCTTGGGCCGAGATTGGCAAAAGGGTTCAGGGCAGATCCTTTCCCTGAATTAATTATCTAGGCATATATGTCTATCGCTTGATTGCAGGTGGCAGAGGTCGCGACATAGCCGCAACGCGAAACATCTAACGGATCCCCCGGGCCAGCGGTGTCAGTGTTATGCGAATCATCATGGAGATTATCAGTTGCCTCATGGCAAACGTGGGATCGAAAGGAGTCAGTAAAGGGAATCGTTCCAGGTTACACTGGTCCCGCCCCTCCAACACGGCCTCGTTCTGTGGCCATTCGGAAGTGGTAGGTCGCCAAGTAGGCTAATTACCTAGGTGAGCCAAACAGGTGAGATGTCAGACGTCGCTCACCGTCGGACAATATCTCACGCATCAAACCTCGCATCTGACACTGCTACGCTGGGCCATGTCAGCCACGTGCTTCGCACGCACGGCGGGCAAGGATCGGATTGGAGCCCCATTCGAGGCTGGATTGACGACGGGCGAAAAGGCCGTGCACTTGTGGGTGTGAGGCATAGCGACGAGAGAGCAGCTATGTTGTGTGGCTACCAGTGGGATGTACGGCCACCGGGCCACTGCAATGTGGAAGATGGCGAGTGTGGTAAAGAGTATGGCGTAGATAGATCGTCAGTACATCAAGATAAAGATAAAGACGACATCAGCAACTTGCACGGAATCGCCACGGGCGAGAGAAGACAAAATCCCGGGTCGTAACCTTAACGAGTTGCAGGAGATGAAGATGAGCAAATGGTTCTGAGTGTGGGCTACCATCCTTTCCGGCGATCTGAGCACCAGAGGTTCCCACAGGTGGGCTTATGATAGATGATAGATCAACTGATACCTAAGAGGTATGTACATCCGAATACAGTATTTCTATAGGAATATTGACATTTGAAATCACCTACCTAGGTACACATTACACACGCTCAGGACAAGCCAAACCTGGAACCTTCCGAGACCTGATGTCTGATATCTGCTTGAGCACAGGAAATGCAGTGCAGCATCACGAACATGGTTCACCGACACTTATCACGTAAAGCAAAGCACCACCTGGGCCGAATTACTCACCAGGTACCTAGCACGCCTAGGTAGCCCCAGGTAGGTCATGTATCGGTTGTTTGTCTTGGTACGGTAACACCATCAACGCACCAGGGCGGCCAACTCAGCACAACCCAACCTGATTCAATCAAAAACAGGGGCCAAATGCCAAAAGTTCGGCCAACAAAGGACGAGTGCTGTCTGCCATTGTCGTGAATTCCTTCCTTCCGACATTCCTTCCAACATTCCTTCCTTCCTTCCTTCCGTTGGTTGCGGTACGTAAGTACACATAATTACTGTACACGAAAACTGCAGGCTAGACAGCAGCAGTACAGGGTTCAGATGCAGGGATACTGCCTCATGATCCCTGCACTCCACGCGTGCCTTTTGATCGATCCGTGGATGGGACCAGTGTAGGGTATTCAGGTACTTGTGATTCACCTTACACATGGGCGATGGTGGGTGTACGGGTCTGTAACTTGGTACTTGAAACACAGCAGGGCCGTGCCTGTTGCCCTGTGCTCCGTGGCCTGAGAGCCCAGGCGCCCCAGCAGGCCCAGGAGTCCAGGTGGACATGCCCGTGCTGCCGTGATGCCCTAGGGATCCACTGGATATACACAGGCCGCTAGGGATACCATGGTAGCGCTAACCGCCGCCGTAACCTGACGCCCGCAGACTCCATCTCATGCAGCGTTCCAGCCCAGCCCAGGCTGCCCAGCCCATCACATCCACGACTGCCACGCCGGCGTCCATCCCGAGGTCCAACAGGCGTGTCAGGGTGTGTGTGTGTGATTGAACCCTCACCGTTTTCCGTCTTCCATCATCACTTCACTCTATCACTCATCCTACCTACCATCAAATCCTTCGTTGACCCCTTGTTTTTCTTTACCCTTTCTTCCCCCTGCTCTGCGCAATTTCCCTACTCGACGCCCATTGTGCATTTGTATTAGACTCTCGGCCCAACTTGATCGGACCAACGAGACGAGTGAGCTTTGTATCAATTGATTGACCCATTAGACTACGGACTCGAAAGAAAGCAGTACAGCACAGCAGTACGACGACCCATCTCCCGGCTTTGCCCCCAGCACTCGAGGTGC
>LKEB01000066.1:37528-59919 GCA_003795295.1 Cytospora leucostoma | reverse complement strand
GCCCTCTCCACCAACCCGACCCTCCCAAATCTCCCTAGACATTTTCTCGACCTCGTTTTCTTTCATTCTCCAAGGAAGAGCTCGTTTCAAGAACGTCGACGTCGTCCCATCCCGGAATCAGGAACTTGATAGCCTCCCGCACCCTGCGCGACATTATAGTCAACATGCCCACTTCTCTTGACTCTTCCCGCCCAATTATGGCGCCCTCGGTACGTCACCTACGGGCTCACTTCTCTGCTGATCGTCCTTGTCCTTGTCGGGGTCGCTCCGTCAACTACGAAGTACACTACTTCTGATACCAATCCACCTGCCCACCTGCCGCAAGACCCCTGAATCTCCCTTTATCTTTTTAACACTGTCCCATACATCATCAACGCCATACCCTCCCCTCATCAGCCCTTTCTTCCACACACATCATCACTCTTCCACTTTCCTAACGATACGAGACGGTTAAATATTCACAAGACAAAATGACTGACGACAACAAAAAGCCCCGTGCCTCCGTGCGCTTCAGCACCTACTCCATGGCCCCTTCCCTAGCGCCTACGATGAGGACCACTGACAGCGCCGTCGCTGAGATCACCAATATTGAGGCAGGCCTCGACCGCATGGAGAACAAGGCCCTCACCTCCCAGCGCGTCTTCCTCAGCGAAGAGCAGAGCGACACAATGAAGAAGCTGGCCCTGGGGGCTAAGCTGGACCGGGCGCTCGACAGGCGCATGAGCAGCCAGGATGCTGTCATGCGGACCAGAACAAAGTCCACCGGGAGCGAGGAGAGTCTTAGCGAGAAGGAAAAGGAATAGTCCTCGGTTGGGTTTTGAACAACGTTATATTCACGGATCGGCATAATTTCAATGGACCTAGGTCGGGTTGTTGTCACGGTCCCCGCAAGTTGGCTAAGGAAGGCGGAAGTCACGGTCGCGGACAAGACACACCCACACGACACATAAACGAGGAGTGGTGAGATGGCCCAGAAGCATCCACGGAGTTAGGAGTCGGCTTCATCTAAAAAGGGGCGTCTCGTTGTCCTTGCAGTATCAGGAGAGGCGGCGGCTACCGTCTACCTGCCAGTCATTATTACCAACATATACTCTTTCAGGAGTGCGAGCTATACGTGGCGTTTGCTCGGGGGCGCGATGCGAATATCGCCCTGCGGGACCCAGCATTGCGTTATCAAGGAGACGTGGCTGGCCGAGTTAGAGCAAGTTATTGAATGAGGTAGGGGGGCGGGACGCCGCGCAAGGCCAACTGCGTCAAGATTCTTTCGGTGGGCAGAAGTCGGCCAACACGGAATGCTTGGTGCTACCTGCGGTCTACAGATTGGCGAGCATGCAATGAAATTTCAAATTACGACCATGTGGCGCCGAACAGCTCTTGCGAAATTGTGATTTGTGGAGGATCATGTACTTTACTCCGTTCTATGGACGTCTTTTGTGACGACAGGAACTGGTACAAACTCTCCCAAGCGCTCAAGCAATCAGGAAGACAAACCATACCATACTTCTCAGTATAACGCCCAAACGCCTCTTGCTGGGGTGCAATAGCTCGGGCGCTCTCGCAGACAGCCATCGCCATGTGTGATACCTGCCAGTGCTTACCCAATGTCTCCCAAAACCCCATCGCCCAACACGTAGCTCCTCCCCTAGGCTCTTCGAATCGATTCATCTGGACAACTTGCCCTCAACCTCCTTCAACAGCTTGATCAACTCCCCATCCTCCCCCTCGAGCTCCAACCCCTTGCCCACCCACTCCCTCGCCTCCTCATACCGGCCCATCTCGAAGAGACACCGGCCCCTCCTGTACCAAGCCTTTGGGTTCCCCACCTTCTTCGCCTCGACGCTGCACTCGGCGTCGATGCTCCCCTCGACCCAGTCCCGCAGCTCCATGTGCGCCTGGGCGCGGTTCGCGAAGAGCATGGCGCTCTCGTCCCGTATGAGGCCCGAGGGCTCCCACGCCGGCCGCCGCAGGGCCATCTGCAGGCCCAGGGTGTAGTTCTTGATGGCGTCCGGGTACCGGCCCGCCTTGAAGGCGTCGTTGCCGGACTCGCGCAGCTTCTTGATGTTGGCGCTGCGCTTGGGGTTCACGGGGACCGGGGGCGGCGGGACGACGTGCGGGCTGTCGAGGGAGAGGAGGGAGCGGTGCAGCGCGTTGAGGGTCTCGAGCTCGGCGGCTAGGGCGCGGGAGGAGGATGTGTTTGTCGTTCTTGTCAGGGAGGAGATGGCCTTGGACTTGGGGTCCAGGTGGAGCGGGAGGAAGGTGAATGTGTCCTGGTCGGTGGCCATCTTTGTGGTGGTTTGGATTCGACTCTCGCTATCGTGTCGCAGGGACGTGGTGGTTTCCGATATATTTGGAATGGGTGTACTATAGTTGCGCTGGGCTTCGAATGGGTTGTATAGAGTTTTGCGCGTGAAATGGTGATGTAATCGATGTAGCTTCCCGTGAAGAGCGCTGTAGTTAGAGAAAGTGTCGAAGAAGAAGGTGGTGTTGGCGTTGCTGGAAGTGCCCAAAGGTGCAATTTAATGGTGGTTATGGTGACGGTTTGGCGCCCGCAAGGGAAAGGACAGCTTTGCCCACCACGAATTCCGTTGGCCTTATCGGCGCCGATACGATAAGGTGTTTGCGCTTAGTGCAGCTCTTACACAGTATGCGATTAGCCGTCACCTTGACCCGAGCCACATGTGCACCGTACAATACCTCTATCTTCATCCAATTTTGCGAATAGACATCTTCTCTTCTGTGTCACTCACTCATATTGATTTGTCTTCTACTTCACCTGCGGTATTGTCTGGGAAGATGAATGATACCGTGGAACCTGCAGCCAACTCTGTAACCCAAGGATTACTCAGGATAGGTTGCTAGCTGCCTTTGACTTACACGCAGTGGAGAGAACAATACGAAACCCATCGTCAAGATGTTGCTGTCCATCGGAACATGCCAGCAATGCTTTTATTGGGCCTGGCAGGCCAAAGATGTACAGGGCAAAGTAGAATAGCCTCAATGATTCGAAGTCGCTGGCAGAAAACAAGCATTAATATTAAGATCTCGTACCTCATCAGACCATTACCTTTTGAAGATCCTCCTTAGCAAGCCAGACAGGGAAAACCCTCCGAATAACCAATCATTAGCATGTCTCCCAGCATACGTATGGACGTTATGAGCCGGCCCGCGCTTCGACGTCCCTGCCGTCGTCGGCTTCTTCGATTGTCCAAATTCCGCCCCTCTGCACATGTAGCATCCAAGCACCTCGAGGAGGTGACGCTCCTGGTACCTGAAGCACTTCGGAGCCAGCTCGTTGAGGAGGTCCCTGGCCGTCTGCAACAGTCGGATCATCAAGACCTGGTCTTCAAGTGCAGAAAGACTGTGCCAGTCAATCGTCGGCCCATGTACCGACGACTCGGTAGCAAACTCAGCGTACCCAAAGAGCCTTCCAGAGAGCTCCTTGTCCTCGAGTACTCGGAGGCAAAAGTCCTCAAACAGGTTGTTCTTTCTGATAAAGTCCAACGCACACAACAGAGAGCTCGTATCCGGCACCAGGCACGTAAACGCATCGCCCTCCCCTGACGCCTGCACCCTGAGCACACGCCGATGACACTCGTTGGCATATCTCAGCGCTTCGAATACAGTGTCCTGGTCGATGGACGAGATCTGGCCCAGCACGAACGGCCGCTCGTAGCCCACCCGCTTCCGCCAGAAGATGTTGACCGTGCCACTCGTGATGATGCACGGCACCAGCAGCACATAGGCCCACCACTGTGTCGCGGTAGCCAGGGCGGCCGATCCGGCAACGAGACCCGTGAGGCCGTTGAGCGCTGCGTGGAACTGGATGCTCGAGGTGCGGTTCTTCAGCATCTGGGAGATCCTCGTCGAGCCCTTGACGTAGTTGAGCGCCGCGCGCTGTTGCTTCTTGGCTCGTATCCAGACGTAGGACGACCAGAGGAGGTTGCACACGCCAAAGATGGCGGGCAGAGTGTTGCCGATGTATCCCGTGAGAAGGTTCGATGCTTTGTAGTTGGCACTGTCGTGGTCGCCGTCCATGGCCATGAAGGTGCCGACGCCGACGAGCAGTGCCGAGATGCCCAGCAGGGTGTCGCTGCCGATGCGGTCGATGAGCTCCGTGCCACTCTCTCGTGTGTTCATGTCGAGGAAACAATCGATGGTTCGAAGCATGTTGGTGTCGTCTTGATGGAGTTTGCGCTGTTGCTTCAGGTACTCGCGCTCCTCCTTCAGGGCCCGAAGGTTCGAGTAGCTGAGCCGACCATCCTTGACACACCAATAGATCATGCCGAGCGCTACTGTACCCCCTATGGCCATTATGACCAGGGCATAGGTCGGCACTGGTGTCTCGTTCCAGATATTAGCAGCGAAGTCGCCGGCGTTGGCAGCCTCGAGGAAGCCGACGGCCCCCAGGAGGCTGTTCTGCAGCTTGGTCTGCTTGGCTGGTCTGAAACGGCCACTGCGCGTCTTGATGAAGTCGAGGCACTCCGCAGCGCCGGGGAGCGGCTGTGACGGCGGCGAGCGAGTGGTGGTAGTCGCAGCATCGGGCTGCTGCCGCCCGAGGGCTTGTGTGCTAACGCTCCCCGCCGGCAGGATCTCGCCGGACCAACGATGTCCATCGTTCGAGGACCGCGGGCTTGGTGGCCCGCCAAAAGAACGGAGGGAGTCCAACTCCAGAACCCATCCTTGTGTTCTGTCATCTTGGTCATATGCGGCCATCTTTTTCTGGAAGGAGCCGCAGCAGGACGGCAAACAGATGCAATGTTGAAGGGGGTGGAATGATCGAATGGCCCTCGTCTCGGTACTCACACGACTCCTCCTTTACATACTTGAGATAGGTAGCACACACCTTGAACCTTGTAGATCTTGCCTCATAGTGAATCCTCTCGGAAAATCATTGCCGGACCCCCCCGCACGCCCGCACAATGCCCGACTGGGGTATGGGGTTGAACATCCAATGGTGAACCTAGACGTCCCCTGGGTGCGGTGAGGCTCGGGTAAACGGCAGTTGCCTGGTGGGCTTTATGTAATCTATACACCCTGTACCAAGAAATCGTTGTCATCAGTTTTCATTCTTCTGGCTGAGTGCGTCTCATCCCCTGGAATATGTATAAGTAAAGTGTGGACGTACTGCCTAATCACGCCGCCTTCTCCCCGGAGGCTCGAAAACTACCTACATATAGTATGTTTACTAACTCATACATGCATTCTAGTGAGAGTAAACGACGACCTGATCATGATCCAGCAACGCTTTCTAGAAGTGCCTATCTCGAGAATGTGAGCCACTTCTGAAACAACGTTGTAGCTTGCCTTCCCATTGTGGTGTAGTAATTCAGGAATAACCTGTTTTGGTGGGTCGGTCTACAGATTGTTATTACCGTTCTTGTCCGCAAGGCGGAATTACCTTCCTCGCGACCCCTAGGCCAATTACTCCGAGTCAAGCTATTATCAAGCTTAATTCAGCCCTGTAGGAGCAACTTAAAAATAATCGTAGTTGATCATTGTTAAGTATGAGGTAGGAGAGACCCCGGGCCGCCTGCCTGCTCCTCCACGTTCTTTTTATACGAGACCCAATCATCATTTCGAGGGAAAGGAATGTCTGGGACTGGCACACCCAGAAAGGCGCACAAAGGGTCCCATCCTTCCCTGACATCCCATTCCAAAAACTTTCTACCTTTCCCTAGGTCTCTCACGATGTCGTTGTGCCTGCGGAAATAGTCCCGGCCGTTAGTAGGGAAATCGTTGTGCCAACAGAGAGTGTGGTATTTGGTGGCTAATGGGGCCATGGGCGAATCGCTGTCAGCTGGCATGTTGGAGTATTGGTGCCACAGCGTGAGCATCATGGACTTGAACCAGGCATCCTCGGGTCGTATCGACAGGATGACGGCGGCCTCCGGATAGGCATTGACGAGCTCCTCGGCGAAGATGGCAGCGGGGAAGTCGGCAGCACCCTGAACCCTCCATTAGTATCATTCTTCCGGAGCAAATGATGTCTCTCACGAGCCTCGAAGCCAGTCAGAATATTATCAAAGTCCTGTCGCTGCAATGCGATCCCTTTGTTCTCGAGCTTGCGTTCAAGTGCTTCCACCCAGAGGCCTTGGTGTTTGTTCTTGTTCACCTCTCTCATGTGGTAGACAGGCGATACCCCGAGATGACCCAGAGCATCTGCAAGCGCTGCAAAGGTTTAGCGGTATGCATTCTTCGTCTTGGGGTGTGACAAACGGACATTGGGTGCCCGTCCGGGGCAAGCCAAGCACGAGGATCTTCATGCTACTCAGTTCTTCACTGAAAATCACAGTCTTGACTGGAAAACCATGGTGACAGCAAATGAAGAGCCTGAATATCTCTGAATATCTCTGAAAATGGGTCTCCAGGCTCTTTATGATGTTCTATCACTGATCTGTCAGGCTGGGCCAGTAGGAATGTAAGGGTCAGCAACATTGACACAGAAGCTCCGCATGACGGAAGGAACCGGGAATATCTCCAATGCTCGCACACACCTACCTAGACAGGCATAGTCTGCGTGGCTTACATGGAGCCTGCGATAGTCCTAGACTAATATCCCATGGGATGGCAGGGGCTTGATCAGTCTCCGGACCGTCCATGGGTAATGTTCATGTTATGAACTCTCTATACGTTTCAATACATCGCAGGTGTCTCTAGCTCTGTAGGTAGCCCGTAAGCTGAACAAGTTTCAGTTTCCTCCTCCAATACTTCTCAGTCCTCCAGAGACTACCCTAGCCCTCTGTACCGTCACTGGCTGGACTCCAGTAGGCCTACATATGTAGGGCCTTGGGAGCAGTCCCCGGTGACATGGTGAGGGGTATGCGTACGGCGTGCGCTAACATAAATATCATGATAGCATCATAATTCAGTCGTCTCATGCCCAGGGGGTGTTGAACCTCTGCCGCTAAGCCTCATCTTCGACGGCATATCTCCTCCAGTGGCTACATTGAATTCACCTACGAGCATACACATATAAATCGGAAGTATACTCTAGAGATTCCTCCTCGGCTTGTCTGGCAACCTAAATACTCCGGGCTTATCAAACTTCCTCCTCTGCTTGTATTGGAATTGTCAAGGCTCCGTACCCAGATAGTAGCTTGAGGCTCATCAACCACGAAGTGACTTTCCCCACTATAAATGATTCAGATTCTCACAATGGGTGAGACTGTGCACAATGTTTCCATTATTGGATATGGGTAGGCGTCTGTATCTGGATTTCACCGGAACCCGAGGATCCACGGGAAAGTTAACGTTCGAGATGACAGACTATCCGCAAAGATATTCCATATTCCCTTCATCGGGCTCACGAAGGGTCTGAATCTCCATTCAATCGTCCAGCGCAGCCCTTCAGAAGCGAACTCGGCCCCGGTAGATCATCCCTCGATCAAGCACTTCACCTCGATCGATTCCATGCTGGAGGACCCTGATGTCGACCTCGTAGTCGTTGCGACGCCACCAGGTAGTCACTACAGCCTGACCAGGAAGGTCCTTGAGAGTGGCAAGCATGTCCTCACCGAAAAGCCCTTCGTTCCGACTACGGCAGAGGCAGAAGAGATGGTGAGGCTGGCGAGAGAAGAGAACAAGCTACTCTGTGTGTACCAGAACAGACGCTGGGATGCAGATTTCCTGACAGTCCAGCATCTCCTCCAGGAGAGAAAGCTGGGCCGCATATACGAATTCGAAACGCATTTCGATTTTTACAGAGCCGACAAGCCAACAGGCTGGAAGGGGACAACATCAATGGCCGATGGGAACGGTGCACTATACGACCTGGGAACACATCTGATCGACCAGGTTTATGTGCTATTTGGAAAGCCTACCGCGGCCTATGGCAAGTTCGTCAACCAGCGAGAAGGTAGGATTGTGTCTGGGGATGGCCGTCCAGATCAAGAGCCGGACAGCATCGACGCCATGCTTAGCTACACCGACAAAGGCTTGCTGGTGCACGTCCGAATCGGAGTTCTGAGCGTCGAGGGCAAGCAGCCACGGTTCTGGATCCGTGGGACCAGGGGCAGCTACCATAAGGAGGGATCAGATACCCAAGAGTCGCAATTGAAGTCGGGCCTGAAGATCACTGACGCAGGCTTCGGTGTTGACGGGGCTGCATATAACGGGACGATCGAATTGGTACAAGAGGATGGCTCCGTGCAGGATTTCCTTTGCCCTAATGTCGAGCCTCAAACATACCTGAAGTTCTACGAGCTTCTAGTCAAAGCCTTGATATCTGGAAAGGAGGAGGATCTACCTGTCCCTGCAAGCCAAGCCACAGAGGTACTTGGTATCATCGAGGCCATCAAGGAAAGTGCTCGGACTGGCAGGGAGGTTCCTGTTGCATGATCATAGGCATGTGTTGACTCATGGGGTTTTATCTTGACTTTGTAAGGTTTTGATCAGCAGTACTACCTTGTGGTGCGTTGTCACGAGATGTGGAACCTTTTCCAAGAAAGCCGATGGGAGGGATGTTGCAAGCTAATTTCCACAGTCTCACTCCGGAGAAGGGCTCCTGGACGTCTCGTTATTGAGTCAAGTGGATCGAGTACACAATACAGAAGCAATAGGGAGGTTATTATTGCCCTGTCAGCCGAGTATCTCTGACATCAGTGTTGTCAAAAGCATTGGTTGTCTTGCCCCTATTACTTTCTCTCAGGCTGGAGCTCAATGTGCTACAGAAGGCAGAACACTTTGGGTTATCTGATATAGCTCAGAAGTACACCATGTGGCGGTGCGAACTGGTAGTAATTGTGGCAGTTCCTCATATATATACAGATTTTCATGCTTTTCAAAGCGATGCTGCATATTTCCTGGCATTGTCAGCCATATACATCCATGTATGATCTCAAGTCCCAGGTGCCATCCGAGTAGCACGATTTCAACATCGCAAGCCTCGATATCTACACCCAACCAGATAGAGCCAATGGCAAAGGCAGCGGGGCAGTACATGTAGCATTGTTCCCAGCATCGTGGTTGCACGTCAGAGGGAAGCTGGCGGTATATCTTGGCACCTGACCATTGCATGACGCCTCGTTATACGCGTTATAGTAGACGCTGCCAGTGTTTCCCGTGTCCTTGTTCGAATCGCCGTAGAACCCGATTATATCAGCAGCACTTCCACAATCGAAGTGGCCCCCGCCGAGCTCATTGTTGCGAAAGGATTGCGCATTGGCCGCGGAGCACGTTCTCCCGCCCTCAAAGCCAATGGAGATCGTATCTGGAGGACCATATCCGAGCGGCTGATAAGCAGCGGAGGGGAGGCCAGTGTAGCAGTAAGGTGTACAAGTGCAGGAAGTGTCTGTAGAATCAGCACAGACGGTGTTTGTCGCGCTGTTCCAACAGACCGTTGAAGAAGATGGGTAGTTTGCGTTGACGCAGTCCAAGTTATGAGTCGAGTTGAACCATCCGAAGGAGGTCATGCTGATCGCTGTCGGAATGGTGCAACCAGCGGGAACAGTTACAGTGGTCGAAGGTCCCGATGTAGTAGTCAGAGTTCCGGAGCTGGTGCTCACTGCAGATGAACTCATCGTAGTGGTAGTGGATGTCGTAGAACTGGAAGCAGAGGTCAAAGTCTTGATGGTCGAAGTGCTGGTAGTCGATGTCTTTGTGGATACATTGGTTGTAGACTTGATTTTTGAAATTGAGCTGCTAGAAGAGCTCGATGATGAGATACAACCGCGGTCGTAGTAGGACACGGTGCTGGATGAGTCGGCATCGAAGTTGCCGCTCAGAGCGATATTGAAGAGCAAGCAGCTTTTCCCTCCGAAGCCGAAGCTCTTGCACTTGGTATCGGCAGCACAATGGGCTGAGCATGTGGCGTAGGTGGAGTACTTCCCATTGTTGTTGTATTCATAGTTGCCTTTCCCGCGATCATAGCCCTTCTTACCACAGATATCAGCACGCTTCTGGCTGA
Source organism: Cytospora leucostoma (assembly GCA_003795295.1). Taxonomy (NCBI): domain Eukaryota; kingdom Fungi; phylum Ascomycota; class Sordariomycetes; order Diaporthales; family Cytosporaceae; genus Cytospora; species Cytospora leucostoma. Next base: position 50,015 of record LKEB01000066.1, on the reverse strand, counting down.
TGAGACCGGCGGAAGAGAGGCCAATTAGCAGCGGGAAAGTGACAAGCACTGTTCCAAAGCTGGCCAGCATCTTGGTAATGCCGCCGGAGTCCGAAGTATAGGCCAAAAACTATCTCTGGCTGCAGACTTGGTTAATGGTATATGTTGTAATTATAGAAGACAAGGGAAGAGACTCGGCACGAAGAATGACCAGGCGTTGTTGATGCGGAACTGTTTGCAAGCCGGTTTGCCTTCATAAGAGCGCAAAGGATGCGTCATCATATACGCGATGGGAAGACATTGTAGAGGTGACCGTGGTTGCTTTAACCTTCGTTGAATACTGAGTACTGAATCTGAGCCCATCCTTAGAACTCGTATCGCTGTCTAAGTTCTGCACTACAACCAACTTCCAAGCTGCGGCTGAAGCCACATGGAACAAGTGCCCCGGAGTGGCGTCCATCCCCAGGTCCATTGGTACAAAGCTCTAGAGTTTATGAATACATTCACGGGCAGCCCGGTCTACCCATAATCATGCCAGATAGGACAATAGTCTTCAGCTGTCTGGGTATCTTTGCAGCTTATTTGTTTGGTGGAACCTCAAATTCAGCCTTGAAATTGACCAAGCTGAACGATGCAGGGTTTAGTTCTCGGACGAAGTACCATCCGTATGTTAGTCTTCCATGTCAACCATCTTGGTTCTTCTCCCTGTCCCCCTTCTTCTACCCGGTTGCCGCTCAACCTGCTCTCTCCCCTAGCCAATTTCTCCACCTCGGCGCAGCCGTCCTCCGCCATGATTTGCCATATATCAACGTCGGGACAGCAGCTAGCATAGAGCAAAGGACACAGAGGCCAAAGAAGAGGAAAGCATATCCATATCCAGCAGCGTTGAGAAAGGGTTGGACCGAGTACGAGATAGCGAAATTGATACAAGAAGAGCAGATAGCGAGAACCACCACTAGCTCTCCAGAGATCTTGGTCAGGTAGTCAGTCAGCATATAAGTGGCAGAAGTTATTCGAAGCAACCAATGCAGCCGTAATGTGAATCAATTTGTGAAGGGAGCAGAGGAAAGCGACAAAACCGACTTACACCTGGAAAGCACTCCATCGCATATGCCGTTGCAATGGAACACGCCGATACCTGATGCGCAATCATACAACCCACACCAAACGCAATCGACAGCCAGTGTAAGCCCTTCTCAGCCCCCCATCCGTAGAGCTGATAGCCCACAGCAGCGAACACAAAGGATGCGCAGAGCGCCCAAAGACGCATCTCCGGCTCCTTCACACCCCCATTCCTGCGTGCGAGCCGGATGACCAGAAAGTCACTTGACACGCCCACTGCCCAGCCAACGATGCTTCCAATAAGTGCCGCGAGGAAGAGAAGCCCAGTCATTGTGGTAGACCAGTTGTATGGAGGTTCAGTCATGATCTCGGAGATGGTGTTGAACGAGACGATGCCAGCTGTGCAGCCGAAGGCGAATATGATGCCCGCAATAACTACGTTGGGGAAGGTGAATAGCATGAAGGGGCGACGGAAGTACTGCAAATAACTTGTTCTGTCTTCCGGATAGCGGACCCAAGGCTTGAGGCGCTGAAGAAAGGTACGCTTGGGATATTCGCGACTTGATATGGTTGTTGAAGGTCTATTCGACAGACTGGTAGTGGGGTCGGGCTCACTGATATCGTGTTTGCCATGGTCGAGGTCCTTTATAGTAGCTTTCGATGGGGGCAGGTAGTTCTCTGGGATCTGTAACGGGAGGCCGATGGTCTGACGGTTGGGCAAGGAACGGGGGAATAGAGTTTCCTCAAAGGATAAAATAAGCAGGACGAGGACGCCGGCGTCAATGATGGCCACGATATACTGAGACCACCTCCAGCCAGGTCCATCGGCAATCGAGCCTCCAGTGATCAATCCTAGGATGGACCCAAGCTGTTGGCCAAAAAGATAGTATGACAGGGCACGGCCACGTTGATGGGCGAAGAAAGTGTCAAAGATAGACAACTGGATCACGGCCTGGTATGCACTTGTCCCGAGTCCGTTGAGACACATGCTCAGCACTTTGCATTCTCGGTCAGTCCTTATCTGAAAAGTATTTAGTCTGCGTAGGTGACTTACTCCAAGATGATGTGCCATTAAACTTGCCCAACCAGATACCAGCACACATGCAAATCGTCGTTGTGGCGAGGAAGACGGGGCGACGTCCGATTTTCATAGCAAGCGGTATCCAGAAGATATTGCAGAAGCCCAGGAGTAAATAGTTCAATGCGCTTCCGCCGTTCATATTTGTCAACGAGACACCTGTATCCATAGATACCGTCTCCCATGCTGAACCCAAAGTATTCTCTCCATATGAGAGAGCACATGCGTAGAGGGAGAGAAGGAATAGTTGGTAGTATTTCTTCCATATTGGCCAATTGAGGGGATCTCCAGCGTATGTTGTGGGTTGCGGTATCAGCAAGATGTCTCCTTCGCCCTTGTTACGTACTGCTTCCACATTGTGGCCCACTGTACATGATTTGTGAGCTTCTCTTCAATGATGCTTGAAAGTGGTGGGACAGATCGTCTCGCTCACAATCTACTAGTATCTCTGTGCCGGGCACATCGTCATGAAGCTCGAAAGTCGTCATGGCTAACTGGCATCAACTACCCGGAGACGTAACTCTGGAGAGCTTTGGACTATCAGAACCAAAACTTTGCCCTCAAGGGCAAGCCAGCCTATGTATGTCGCTTTCTCCGTACCCATATTCGGCCTATGATGGTCGTGCAGGGAGGCAGTTGCCGTATCGGAACTGATATCTTTCAGTACCTAGGTAGTTAGATAGAGATAGATATGCGCAATTGATAGCACGTTGTATGCCATAGGCTCAATTCCTCGGTAATAATGCATCCATGCGTCTCAGGAGTGCTGTTGGGGCTGCGAAGGGGTCGGAGGAAGGTATAAGCGTACCCAACCAAAGCCGGTGATTGCGGATTCACGTGAACATGGATTCCACATATGTTACAATCTACAAGGCCCGGGGATTACCCTCTATCCTGCCTAGAAGGATGAAGCTATGTGGTTGTATGAGGCTGGGCATTGGGCAAACATTGTGGCTATTCTACTGACCATTCTTATCAGTTTGATGTCTTCAGGGGTGCGATATGCCGCCTATCACAGAACAGTTGCGGCCCCAATAATCCTTCAAAGTTATTTCTTCAGGAAAGATTCATATATGATTGCGATTTTACCATAACCTCCGTTTCCTCCGGATTTCGACCCATCTATCCAAGTGAGAGACCATGGCACAAAGGAGCCACGTATCTTTCCCAGTCATTCCGCCTATGGTCCTCATATGAGGGCAGTTCCACATCTCTGGACTGCCAGACCTTCTCGATCACCGAGCGTGTGTGCGAAATATTTGAGACTGAAGAACCAGCCATCCTGTTCAGAGCGTACAGCACGAAAGGGCGTCCATGGCGTGGCGCTGATGCCATCTTTGCCGTTGCCCAGATGATGTCTTCGAGAGGGTCAAGCTCGACAGCTGCAACGAAAATGGGCCATGCGAGAGCGACCAAGATGTTTTGCTCCAGTAGCATAGATACGAGTCGAAAGATCTGACTTATGGCGGCCCTCACGCGTGGTAACCTCGGGTGAGCGTCACGCAGGGCACATTCAAGATAAAGAGAAGCCGAGACCCGTTTCAGCTCTGCTGTAGTTTGCAAAATGTCGTCCTGAGTGTCGGGCACCTTTTGCTCAAGCCTGCTCAGCCGATGCTTCATTGATGTAGACCGGAGCTGGAACTCCTCCGGGGTTATCTTAGCGGCATGTCCTGCACGCTGTCGGCTGAGTTCCGTGATCTCATAGAGTATGGACATCAAGTCTGGTGAGCAACCAAGCCAGGGATCTGTAGTGCCGCCGGCTGCATTGTTTGCCCAGAAGTTACCCCTGAAGACGGGCTCCTCGCCGCAAGCAGTCCGGCCGATTACATCTTGGTATGCGAAGAATCGTTCCGAGAAACATACAAGTTCGTTGTTCTGATGACTGTTCGCTGAGCCCATGAAAGGAAGGTCTCGTCTTCGTACGTGTATTAGTTCCCGAGCCCCCTTGAGATGCACAACCCAGCGCGTGTCACTTTCGTTGACTATCTCGATGAGACACAAAATCACTGTCAAAACATGAATCTCTGGATCAAGTGCGGCTTGACGAGTATCCAATGTAATCAGTCTGCCTCTGAGATAACCAAGCACACCGTCACTCAACCGCAAAGCAACGGTCTTCAAGGAACCATTTGTTTTTGCAAAGTGACATGCTGATAGAGCCATGAGAGAGTTCAAAACTGCAGATGATTTTGACATAGAAAACGGTAATATGAGCGATGCGAAGGGAGATGGAACTTTTGGACTTGCTGCTGTCAACGGACACAGCCTTTGCAAGTAGTATGTCAGGAGGGTTGCACGAAGGTTGGATAGTCCCGGCAGTAATTGTGGTTGGCGGCTGATAGTACGGGAACCAGAGTCATGCCCGATGTATAGAGACTGGTTCACCCAAGGAAAAGGTGAGCGCGGTGCATTCATCGTAGTGTTGTCACCTTCGGCCTGGGACAAGTCCTCGGTTTGGAAGGTCAGATTCTTGGGTACGCTCATATAAGTGCTTCGGCCCTCCTCGAGAGTCGTGAGACCACTACCCAGAGCTTTCACCGTATAATTGACAAAACTGTACGGTTGTATCGAAGGGATCATGCACCAAGTGATGTCGTCTTCGTCTTGGCTGGTGCAATACTGCGGCTCCGGCCTGGGTGGGCCTCTGGACCATACGCCTCTGCGACCAAAGGCCAGGCCCCTGCTTAGGTAGTCTTCTTCCCACTTCAAAGTGGGAAACGTGTGACATAAGAAGCCCTTTGCAAGGCATTGTCCGCATCTCGGCTTGGACTCGTCGCACTTGATCTTTCGGAGGCGGCAATTTTGACAGCCGGTCCTTGTGCGCCTTCGGCTGCCATCCTGTGCTCGACGGGGCATTATCTGACTGGGAAACTTCTGTGCCAAGACAATGGATTCTGACTGTTGCAAGCCCATGTACCTCTGTAGGGATAACCGGGGAGATATATTAGTACAGTATCAACTGTGGGTTAAGGAGAAGCCTAGGGAGTTACAAATTAGTCAAGATGGAGTCGTCTGTTCGAAGGAGGGGCAACCTGTATCTCGGTGGCGCGCATGGGGAGATGGACCATTCAGCTGCTTCGAACACTATCTCCCTGCATGCCTATCAGGGGACTTTTTGATACAGGCAGTTCCTGTCGCGTCGACCTTCCTCTCGAGGCTCCCCTCCGCGTACATACTTGTTCCATGTTACCCGAATCCAGGATGCTCTGTTCAGGTGATGCATTGCTTTGATACGTACTTATGAGCAGGACACGCAACGCTTCTGCCAATTGCTCAGGTCTACATCTGCCTTTCGAAAGTTGCCGCAGACCAATCTTCCGCAAACTTGGATCTTATATCACCTTTAAGAGGATTCTGTCATGTCAGCGCCTCTCACTCATTCGTCCTCGATCCTGATCGTGGGCGCGGGCACCTGGGGTTGCAGTACGGCGTTGCACCTCGCAAGACGGGGATATACAAATATCACAGTGCTCGACCCGTACCATGTTCCATCTCCGATCTCGGCAGGTAATGATGTAAATAAGGTAAAAATCACAATTCCGATATCCTACCTCCGGCTGAGTAATTGTTGCAGGGGATGGAGGCTGACAACAGGCTGATAGATCGTCGAACTCAGTGCATTCGGCGGCGATGACCCTCAAGCACGTTCCCTTTCGGACATGTGCCTAAAAGCTGCTGTCGACGGCTGGCTTCACGACCCTGTGTTCAAGCCCTACTTTCACGATACAGGATACATCGTGGCGGCATCGTCCCTAGAAGCCAGGAAGCATTTGATAGAGAGGGAACGCCCAAGAGAAGAGGATGGCTACAGACCTCTGGTGGGGAAGGAGGCTTTCCAGGCCACAATGCCACGCGGCGTTCTCACTGGAGATTTTACCGACTGGGAAGGTTTTTACAAGCCGAAAGGGGCTGGCTGGGTGCATGCTAGGAAGAGCATGGAGAGTGCCGCGAGCGAAGCGAGAAGGCTCGGCGTCATTTTCATCACTGGGGAGGAACAGGGAAGAGTGGTTTCGCTGATCTACGAGGATGGTGATATCAAGGGGGTGAAGACGGCTGACGGTAACGAACACAGAGCCGATCGGACTCTGCTTTGTGCTGGAGCGAACGCGGATGGTCTCTTCGACTTCAAGGATCAGCTTCGACCGACAGCGTGGACATTGGCACATATAAGAATGACTGAAGATGAGGTCAAACTCTACAAAGACTTGCCCGTGCTCTTCAATGTCGAGCGCGGGTTCTTCATGGAACCGGATGAGGATAACCACGAACTGAAGATATGTGATGAGCATCCCGGTTACTGCAATTGGGATGCCGAGTCACAAAAGTAAGTCAACCTCCTCATTTGGATTTGCATACGTACATCACACGTTGAAGTAAATGGTCGACACCGCTGATGGCTATTGACAATGATAGAACACCACATTGGATGAGCAAGCCCTTTGCCAAGCACCAGATACCTCAAGAGGCCGAAGAGCGAGTCCGCCTCTTCCTGCGTGAATGTATGCCTCACCTAGCCAATCGGCCCTTTTCATTCGCAAGAATTTGCTGGTGTGCAGATACACCGGACCGCAACTTTTTGATCTCGAGGCATCCAGACTATCCCAGTCTCGTATTGGGATGTGGTGGCTCAGGCCACGGCTTTTGTCATATCCCCTCCATAGGTGGCTTCATTTCCGACTGTATGGAGGACAGAATGGATCAACAGATGAAAGAAGCATTTCGCTGGAGGCCTGAGACAGCTGTTGATAGGAGATGGGAAGATAAGGAGGGTCGTTTTGGGCCGAAGGGAAGCAATCATGTCATGAACTTTAGTGACCTCCAGGATGATCAGTGGACAACGTTAGGCCCTCGTATGTGTATGTAGGAGGTTAGCAGCTCCAGAGAATCATTACTGGCAGTTTATTCGTATTACAACTCAATTTGCGGTAGATTTTCTAGGTTGCTCCCTGAGTTGCGTAATTCAGTATATATACCTAGGTATGTAGCTGCGTTCAACCATGCGCAAAAGCTAAGAAGCCAAATGCCCATTTTCACTGTGAGCGGAATCAAAGTGTTATCTTGACTTCTAGAAATTTGTTTTTGCATAAGCCGGGCGTATTTCATGATCACGAGCTTGGCATTCACATGCATTCAAGATCTGAAGACGCCGGAGCTCAAGCGGCGGGGTGCGAACACATGCATTCAGGGTGACCTCGGATCTGTGATTGTCCGGAAAGCAGGTTACATGCTTAACATAAACGGCAGTACTCAAATGTAACCTTCGATGACTGACACTCAAGTCCGTTCCAGAACCGGCGATGCACATATAGTAGTAATCACATATGCAGGGGACGGAATCTCACACACTGAAACGAATTATAGCTTGACGTTGTCAGCCACACCCGCGGTGTTTATTTCGGTCGCAGTGATGTATCATTATGCAGTGCTTCTGAACAGTCGGGCCGGTAAGTATCGTATAAGTGCTGGTTCAGGGGGGGGGGTGAGCTTAGGTCCTCGAATAAATACACTGCCCCCTTGAGGCGCGTATTGCTTGTTTGCATATTATTTCGTGAAAGGGATGAAGTTATCGCAGGGGCGCATGTCATGAGTTGACAAATCACTGGGATATCCAAGAGACTCACTCTTCACTTCTTCAGATAGCTGTGGGCTGGAACTCGGATGACTACGGCAAAGGGGCAGGATTGCCATAGCTGCGTGCATATGGTACATCAAGAGGATCGAGAACATACATCCATCTTAATTCACTCGATGGTAGTGTTGGCATATCGGGGTTCCTCCCATAAGCTCTTTCGTCCAAGATTTGGATATTCACTTTTTTGGCCGCGAGAAGTTCTTCGACTGCCACTTGTCGGCTGAAGTGCGACTCCCAGCCCTGTTCACGTATGATACATCTCTTGAGAAGCGCACTTCCTGCCTCTGGATAGGTAATATAGGTCCCGAATCATCACTATGTTCCGACCCCATAGTTTGGTAATCACTCGGCACCCGCAGGGAATCGTCCGTGCTCGTCCGCCTCAAGTCTTCCGCGAAAGTGTGTTTCTCTCTTATAGCAGGTAGCTCATGAGTCCTCGTCGTTGTCCAGCCATCTGTTTGAAGGGTATCAGTTGCGGAAGTACCCATTGCCTTGAACTTTGTGCTGGGTGGTTGCATCGCCAGAGGCAGAGGTTTCACATGTGTAATGTACACTGGCGCTGTACTCTCAGGTCGCTTAGGTAAATCAGTCAAGAACACGTCGCCAGTGTCAGACGAGTCGAGGTCCTCATCATTTATATAGCTCATGTGTCCTCGGCGGGTTGATGTTATAGTCAGGGAGCGCTGGACGTGGATGCCGCTGTCATACGAGGTGAGCGGATCACGAACCGGAGGTGTGCTCGCCTGGCGGCTGCCGAGACGAAAGCATCCGCGTGTATTCTCACGCCAGCCAGCTGGAACAAGCAAGTCGGCAAGTTTTGCCCGGGAGGATGCTGTGGTTCCAAAGACGACGAATATGAATATGCCAGGGGTTGTACCCGGCATATCGAGGAACAGAGTCTGGATTGCGCGTGCAGTGCTCAGATCCGGCGCTGAATTCTGCGCGTCGTGTATATTATTTTTCAAAGCTGTGATCTGAAAGAGCGTATTTGTGACTTCGAAGACCCTGTATAGCTGTGTTAATTAAGGCTTTCTGACGTGACGGTAGCATCGGATCAACGTACGCTAGTAAAACAAAAGCTATAGTGAATCGGACCATCAGCCAGCGGTCATACAGTCCCCGTCTGCCTCCTGTGTTCTGACAACTGCTGGCGGTCGTAGTCCCTGCCTCTGAGTTTGTTGTGGAGCTAAACTTTGGCGGGTTCCAGTGTGTAAACCTCTGTCGAGTGTGGATGTATCTGATGAGAACGGCAATCATCAGGCCACTCCCCATGGCGAGGCTGATCATCAGAGGTAAGTCGGCTATAAGGATGAAGGCGATAAAAGACTCCTTCAAGGATGAAACCTGAAGGCAGGCAATAGTGATCATGGGCAGTAGCCACGAAATGAACTTGCCCGCCATGTGAAGATTTCGCAGTAATCTTCTCATGTTACGCCGCTCCCCAATTTGATACGTCAGCTGGCACAATTCAGCGGCCCAGAACATGACCAGCAATGCCTGCACGTTGTATAAGTAATATTCTGTGCTTCCACGTCAGCAGGTAGTTACTTGGGTAAAGGCCGCGCCACATCCGTACGTAGATAATATAAGACCAGATCCATCCCAAATGAACCATCTGAGATGGCGAGCTCGGGGTCGTCCGCGGGCAAGCTTAACTTGCGTTCAAAGGCTTCGGTCTGGATGTCGACATACCAAGTGACATCTCGGCATTGTTGTATGATGGAGAACAAATTGCTGAAGATTGATGATATGGAGAGTAGGGCAAGGTCTGTGGACGACGCAGCGTCAGTATTGGGACATCGCATCAGAGTAACACAACCCAAACGGGGATACGGCTACAGCTTACAGGACCGGCCTTCGCTGTGCGCCCACGTCAACCACAGCAGTAAACTGCTACATATCAAACTCGTCGTTGCCCATGTCAAGGATATTGCTGCCGCCCATTCGGCGCCGGCTGGGAGTTGGTTGATACCGGGCATGGTGAGCACAGTGAGCCTCAGCTCTCGCAAAGGAGACGGTATTGTTGGGACATGAAGAAATGAGGGCCGGAAAATACCGAAATGGAGTCAGGGAGGGAGGGATACCAGGGTCTGTATATGTCCCCAAAGGATAGTTGAGCTTTCTTGCCTCGTGGTCAATCTCCTACGGGCCCGATCGCGTTCTGAGCCATGTTGGGACGGGATTGTTCACCATCCGGAGGCCCCACAGGTTGGTAGTTATTCTACCTTCATGTCGTTATACTGTAATGAGATCCAAAGAAATGGGTGTGGAACACATCCCGGAGCAACCAAGTACATGATCCTTGGAGCAGATCCCTGTGTCAATATTGCATGCTGGGACGGATCGATACTCGGCCGGGCCTTAAAGTCAACTTGGTCAGGGTGTGTGATCCTATGGTTTACGCCACAATGACAACCAGGAGAGTTTTCCAGTGTCCTTGAGGGGAAGGTTGCAGCGGATACATATGTAGTACCGTTGTTTGTTATGAGTTATCACAGCAAATCTGCATCGGCTACGGTCCAGATGTCCTAACAAGGTACTCGACCTTGCAAGCGCACCATAGCTTGCGGATCAACCGAGCTTCCCAAATTCTGGTAGAACGAACCCATCCATGTCTTTGTCTGATGATCAGGACGACAAGGTAGCTTGAAATGGGTGGCCTAGGCTGCAAATCGCCGTTAGGGCCGTGGGCTGCCGATAACATCGTCCCTTGATCCCTCTTATGTCCATGGCCGATCGGAAGTTGAGCCGAATGCGCATGTCCGGGGAGTCACTATGAAGGAGCCACCGTGCGCTACTATAGTAGCGCTTTGACGAGTGGGACGCAGGATGCACGTGGTTCGACGCAGAGAAGGCCGCGGTCACAGTTTTGAAGGAGAGGAAATAAATCGCGGAGGTCTGCATCGACAGGTGACACAGCCAGTGTCTCAACTAGAACTGAGGGAGGCTCAAGACAGTCACGTCGTATGTAGTACCTGCACGTCCATTTACAAGAAATCCCCGACTGCATGGTTGGCGTTGTTGTTGCCCTGTCAAGGCAGTTCCTCGGAGGTTTCGAGGTATGGGTGAGGTCGCAGGTGGAGTCGCAGGAAAGGTCGCAGAAGCCGGACTCACGCACGCACAACTCGACCAATCAACAGGGCATATGTAGTGTGGATCACACATGCATTATCGCGGAAAAAGAAAGGAAAGCTGCAGTATTTGCATGCAAGACGGTGCAATTACCCCATCTGGACAATCTGGACACTCTGCAACCAGATCCAGAGGAGCACACGCCATCCGTGGACTCGACTAAATTTCCTCAAGGATCCCCGCTTGGACCGAGGTCGTCGATAGCTGCAGCAAGACGTGAGAGGAGGGGAAATTCAGGGGTACGCCTCTGCGTCCCCAATCGCCGACTTCCGGCTTGGCTACATGACGACCTTGCAGGCAGAGGAGCACGGATAGGTCCACAGGTGGTATGGGACTGGTTATGTTTGGACAGGACGATATGCAAGGTACACATTCGGAGGTAATACCTCAAGAATTATATGGAACGTGCTGATGAAGATGCTCCCTCCGCGGAAGCCACCGGGAGTCTACCTGGCCCTGAAGATGTCCAATATTCATGCCTACGTGCGGCACTCAACGCTACAGCTGGTGTCGAATGAGTCTTGATGGCAATCGAATCTACCGTAGTCTCTCATGGGCCTTTATTGGCAGGCCCGGGGTATACACACTTACCTTGAATGACCCAGGGCCCGACGACGTCTGGTGGAGTTAATGAAGAATTACATAGTAGACACCCATCTCGCAATCAATTTGTGAAATACTTGTCTGTTGAATAAGGCAGGAGCCATCCATCTTGCTACAACCTGATATTGATATGTAACATTTGAATATGGAGTTCCACGTAAGCCCACCGCCCAACTCTTCGACCGCCAACGGATACCGCAAAGGCTCCGATACTTCACGCCACTAATCATCCATGAGGGTCCTGACTGTGGCGGTCCACTTGGCGAAAAGGGAAGGTCGTGCGTAAATTACGACTGTGGCACGAGTGTGGCACCCTTATTATGTATCTGCAAAGTCAAGACGAGTCTGCCCGTCCCACGGTACCACAACTGCATAGGGATGCATATTGGTCGTCGATGACAGTGCTTTCCGAATGATATCTCTACTCCCGTGACTCCTGGCCTGTTGGCCACCAGGGGCCGGCACGCTTACTGTCACAGTAACAAGATACTGGTCATCTCGAGAGTCAAGTTTCCAGATGGGCTTCCAAGGTTTCGAAGAGAAAAGGCGACAAGCTGACATATTTGATATCTCCTAAATGCTCCTGTCAAACCGAGATGAAGGAGTTTTCGAGTAAGTAATAGTCCACATGTACGTAACAGTATTTCGATTTGATTATACAGTGATCCAAGTCATGTTGTTATCACTGCACCCACTACTACGGTCCGTGGAGGCACAATCGATGTATATAACGTATGCAAAACAGTTGAATAGATCAATATGCTCGAGATTTCTCTTTACATGGACATCTCTCCTCTAAGCCGGAATACCCTTCACAGACGAGGCCCATTCGTATCATATCATCAAGACATGATATGCCACCTCTCATAACTAAACCACCTTGGGCAGGAGTTATAACTAAATGCAGTAGGTCGGAGAATGGAGAAGACCAAGAGATGACCTGTTTGACGCCAGATTGGGAGATATACCCCATCAGAACCGTTTCAACGGTGACGGGGGGG
>LKEB01000066.1:22627-37511 GCA_003795295.1 Cytospora leucostoma | reverse complement strand
CGACCTTTCGGTCAGCTTCCTCGACCCAGCTATCGCAACATGCTTGCCCCGAAGCAGGGTTATGGATAAAGGATCATATTGCAGATGTAATGGCCTGCGCACACCACTATCAGCGTGCTGTAATGACTTCCCAGAGGCTTGAACACCCGCAGATGGTGATTGATTATACATACCACTCATGCCCGCTGGTACGGATACAGGCGTTGGGTCTACATACATACTGCATTCATAATCAGGTCATGATCTGCAGCTCAAGTTCAAACAACAGCCAAATCTCTGAGCAGCTCGACTGCTCGTGATGATGCTGAACATAGTCTTTCGTTTACCTCGCATCACTGTCATGGAAACATCTGGACTGACAGAACTCATGCGGGCCTCCCTGGGGCACGGCAAGTGTTTGACTGTTGAACAATCAGGTATTAATCGAAATAGAACGAACATATCGACGTTCTCATGACCATGATTCGATCTGATGAGGCTGATGAGTGGCGGGAGCCGCAACGAGATTTCTGCTATCCAGACACTCAGACAGCGGATAGCTCAACTATCACCACAAATCCTCCAGAGTTCCCCCGTCCCTCACCCCCTTACAACCTTCTCCTCCGCCTCCGTCCTCCGGACCCTCCTCCAAAGGCAGAATTCACCATCTCCATGATAATTAGTCTCACCACATAGTCCTTGATAAGCGCCCAGGCCTGCTCCTTGCGATACCAGGGCATCGCGTTCCACCCCAGGACCCACACGCTCACCAAGATACCCACGACGACAGACCGTGCCGTCACCTCCCACAAACTCTCAAACGCCACGGCATAAAGCAGTGCGGCCTCAGCGACGGCGAAGGGCCAGAAGTAACTTGGGCGCCACAGACCCAGGACGATTGTGTCAGTCTCCAGGCGGCCGTCTTGAATGTTGTTCTGGGTAGCGGCGGGGACGGAGATGGTCAGCGGGAGGGGCGTGTGCTGCGAGGCGATGTACCAGTGGAGGACTGCGGCGCCGATGAGAAGGACCGGACCCAGGACGCGGTCGATGAAACGGGGCCCGTCAAGATAGGTGGTCCAGTCTGGCTGGGTGAGCCACGACACGGGGGTGAAGGGCGGACATGAGGAGTAGAGGAAGATGCCCAGGGCGACGGCTGCGATGCGGCGGAGGAGGATGTCCGTTGATCCCGGGGGTAGTGGTGCGTGGGCGTTGTTGGCGCGCCCGGTCATGTCGATATTGTTTGGCGGTATGGGTTGTACTGGAGCCGGACAAGTGTCTCGTTGAAGTGAAGACGGACGCTTGATGTGATGAAATATTCAAAGCTGTCTGTCTGTGAGGCCGAAGCGATCGTCGTTGGTTGAATATTTCTTGTCGTTACCAGCCGATGTGCCGCTTCTTACAGTCAGACGTCTATATGTACTCCGTGGCTCCTGGAAATGACTGATCGGCGATGAAAGCTGTCCTTTTGGTCGATGATGAACCAAGCATGAACGCGGGAAGAGAGGCTCTGACGTTGCCACAGTCGTTTATAATTCAGGTCACCTAAGAAACTTCGAGAACCCGACCCTCATGGCTTCCGTCCACGGGTGTCCGCAGTTGTAGCCAATCAGCAAACTTGGTCATTTGAACTCCAAAAGACGCAAATAGCAAAATGTTGCAATACGATTCAAATAATAGCAACCCCAAGTGACATCGATTTGTCTGGGAAGGTGGCTTTCTAATCATGCCTGTCGACAGTTTTCGCCTGGCTGAAGTCAAGGGAGCCCTCAGGGTTGAACCCTCGTGGTGGGTTGTTCATTTTTGCTTTGGGGAGAGGGGGGGGGGTGTTGGGGGTCGACATGTTGGTACCGATCGAGCTATAGACATTACCCACACCTTTGAACTCATACAAGCAACATCTTCTCTTGCACTGAAGCAATGTTTCCATACTCTATTGGCCAAGCCTCGCCAATTTCCAGACAGTCTACCCAACGGCGTAAGATTTGCGCACCAACACAAGGGGAAATAAAAGGCTCCATCCATGTCCTTGACCATTTGATGTGACATATATAAGACGACTCTGCCACGAGTAACAATGCATCTCTCTACATTATGCCCAAAGCAAACCAAATTTGCTGCCCAGTATCTATTTCTTCGCCTTCCTCTTCATCGCCCTGATCTCCTTCTTCATCCTGGAGTCGACCATCTTGTATCGTCCCTTGACACCCTTGGGCCTGCCCTTGCCCTTGTTCGCTCCCCGCGCAACGACGACCTTGATAGGCGGCCTCCTCACCTTCTTTCCGGCCTTTGAAATCAACTTGGAGATGCTGTCTGCCTTCTCCCTCTCCGTCATGCCCTCGGACGCGGCAAGGATGTCGCTCTTCTTCTTGAGCTTCTCCAGCCTGTCGGCGGCGCGGAGCTTCTTCCTGGCCTTGGCCTCGCGCACCTTCTTGATGGGCCGGGCGTTGTAGGCCCGCATCTTCTCCTTGATGGCCTGCGCGGCCGCCTTGGTGATGGGCTTGTGTGGCTTGTCGTGCCTGCCCTCGTCCTCGACGAACCACTCCGGCAAGCCGTCGCGGTCGGCACGGAACGCGTGCTTGCTGAACGCGTCATCAAGGAGGTCGGCGCTGGACTTCTTGCCTGTGGCGAGCTCGTGAGCAAGGGTCATGGCCTCAGCTGTGATGATGTCGATTTCTAGTTGCATGTTAGCGCAGTCCAGTGGAGATGTAGCAAATGGACTGGTTCGGACTTACCTGGCCTGGCGTCCCGCTTCTGCCGCTTCTCCTCCTCTTCCCAGTCACTCTCGTCCTCGTCTTCCTCATCCCGTTTTGGCCCCTTGACAACCTCAAACTCCTCCTCTTCGTCTTCAGACTCGTCTGGTGCATCCGTGGCTGTGGTAGACTGCTTCTTCGTTGAGACCTTTTGCTGTTCCTCCTCATCAGACGAGACCTCATCGATCTCGTCAATCTCCATCTCTTCGGCTGCGGCAGGCTGTTCGACTTCCTCTGCGGGCTCGTCCAACAAACCTTCGACATCCTTGAACAGATCTTGGTTGAAGAAGGCTCTTGCTCGTTTTGAGAGCCCCGACGCGTCCCCGGTGTCCTTGTCCAAGTCCGTCAATAGCGTCTGTTTCCCGGTTAGGCCATCCTCGGCGTCCGAGTCTTCGTCGCTGTCCTCTTCAAGCTCGCTCTCGGCATCGCTAGCAGCTTGCTCGTCCGCTGACAGGCCTTCCCACTCCTCGTCCTTGTGCTCCTTGCGTGCTCGCTTGGCGCGATACTTCGCATCTGTCTCCGACTTCCGCTCCTTGTACTGCTCGTACATGCCGTCCATCTCCCGCTCCAGCCTGTCCTCCTCATCGTCGCTTTCATCGTCGTCATCCGGCGAGGTCCCAAGGCCGCTGTCCCTTGTGGTGTCTTGGTCGCTGACCTTGATCATCTTGCCCTTGGCAATCCTGGCCAGAGCACCTGCCTTGTCGACCGACTTGAGCTGGAACATAGCGTCCTCGCCCATGGGCCCCTGCTCTTCCATACCGATGTCCATGGGTGCGGTCATGTTGAGCTGCATACGGACAATGTCCTTCTGCTTCTTCTCGTTCTCCTTGCGCTTCTCCTTCTTCTTCCTGGTACCTTCCTTTTCTTTGAGGGCTTGAAGCTCTGCCTGGATCTTCATCTCTTCGTCCATGTCTTCCACCTCGGCCGTCTCCTCGACGAGCTCGGCGTCTTGCTTGCTCTTCTTGGAAGGGAATCCAAAGAGGTCTCGGACCTTGAGGCGCCACTTCAGCAGCATCTTGAACTCTTTCTTACCGAGCACCTTCAGGTCTTCGCAGCACCTCTTGATCTCGTCGGTGGTTTCGGGAAGCTTGCCCAGGGCTGCGAGAGCCACGTCGCCGTTCTTGGCTTGGTCGAAGTGCAAGCGGTTGATGCTTCCCAGGATGGCAATAGGGTCCGTTGTCTGAATGAACTCGCTTGCAGGGAGCTCCTTGAACTGGGTCCAGTCACCCTCCTCGTAACCACCTCTCTTCCTCTTCTTGATCTCCGGGTTGTAGACCTTGGCCTCGTTGTTGGCGGCGGGCGCAGCCAGGTCCTCGAAGACGGCACGAGGGTCCAGGAACTTGGGGTCGATGCGCTTGGGGGCCTTGAAGCCACGGCAGACGACGAAGATTTCGGCAGAGACGTTTCGGGAAGATGGCGGCTTTGTAGCCTCGACCTTGGTGAACAGCTGGTTGAAGACCCAGAGCAGGGAGTTGTAATCCTTGGAACGGAAGACCTTGGTGACGAAAGTGCCGCCCTCTACCAGGAAGTCTGTGGCCAGTTTCATGGCCTGCAGGGCCAGTTCGGCCTGGTTGAAGGAATCCTGGACCCATGCGGTACCGACGTTGGGAGCACCGTCGTGGAGCACAGTGTCGGCCTTCCATGTCTTGAGATGTTTTCTTATGGTGGCTCGACATTGTTCTGTGGTGATGTCGCTCTGGAAGGTGATGACCTTGGGGATGGCCTTGATGGGGGAGAGATCGACACCGACGATGAGACTGTTCACGGGCATGACCTCGGCGGCGACTTGACACCATGACTGCGTTCAACTGTCAGCCTGCAAAGGGACTCCAGGTAATTCGGCATGGGGGCGAGGGAAGGGTATTGAAAAGAGAGTGACATACACCGGGGGCAGCACACAGATCCAGCAGGACCTTACTCTTCTCGAGGAAGCCATATTTCTTGTTGAGCTGGATGAGCTTGAAGGCGGCACGGGCTCTGTATCCCTTCTCCTTCGCAAGCTTGTACCACTTATCAAGACGACCCTTTCCGTGCTTCTTCTGGATAGCCATGGTGATGTATTATGAGGAGCCAGGCTTCTCCAGTACGTGTTAGGATGTCGGGGTTGTTGTGGTTGTACTGGGTAGTACTGAGAGTATGGTGATACCGTACTCTGTATCTACCTGGGTGTAGATAGTATGGACGGGTGGGCGATAATGCGCGGCGTCGGGAGTTGGCGATTCGAACTTTTTTTTCCCTTGGGATTGAGGACTTATCTTATCGATAAGCTCTCAGATAGAGATACGTAGACTACCTAGGTACATACAGCCCGTACTGCAGCTAAACGGTACCTGCCATGTACCTAGGTAGATAATCATTCATTGACTCGGGTACTCACTCTGCTATGTACCTAGGTAGATATTTCAGGGTAGTGGGGTGCTTCAATATAGGAATATCCCTGAAGCGCTTGATGACTCTCAGTGATACCCGCGCAGTTGTGACCGACGCACTGTGCAGTTGCCGTGTGAGGCTAGTCTGGGGCGCCATTGCAGCGGGTCCAGCCGTGCGTATGCATGTACCTAGGTAGGCATTCAGGTACATATGCAAATACCTACCTAGGTACATTGGTACTGAGTACATAGATAGGTACGTACCGTGTACGCAGCGAGTAGCGGTGATTCGTGATTGGTGATTGGTTGCGGCGCGAAACAGAGGCCATTAAACGCGAGGCGCGTCCAAAAAGCTCCTGCTTCTTGCTTTTGCGCGTCTGGGCGAGGATATGATGATGACATGGGGGATGGGAATGGAGATGGGTCCGCACCCGTAATTCTATCTGATTGACTGACTGACTGACTGACTGGTGGACTTGACTGTCTGTTTATGTCGGTACCAGTATCCTCCCAACCATACTTCTCATCCATACTCTCGATTCAATCCAATCCTTATCCGCGAAGGCCTGGTCTGATGATGTTCTCATAGACAAGCAATCTCGCCGTCCCTCCGCTCTATTCATTTATTTACTTGCTACTCTACTACTCTACTACTCTACTACTCCCGTCTCTCTACTCTAATCGCACACATTCCTGCCACATCTCTATTTCCTCTTGGCGGCGATAGTCCATCTACCTGCCCAACTAAGTACTCGCGTTACGCATCAACCTCACCCTCACCCACGATCTGAGCTGCCCCCGCCAATTCGATAGCCCCCTTGCGATCCGATCCGATCCGAATCAATCCGCCTTCCCTCTGGAGTGGATTGGCGTATAGAAGAAACAACACCCAAAGGCCATGGACAGAGACGATGGTCCAGCTGCACCAGTCACTGTCCGATCCAGTCCAAGGCTTCGTCCAATCGCCAACAATGCCCTACTCTCGCCACCGCGACGTCAGGCCAAGCAGAAACGAGCCCCGTCCATAACCCCTAGGAAGTTCAATGCCTTCTTCGCCCGCCGCTCCACACGATCTGGTACCCTCGGTTCCTCCATTGACAAGAGCTCGCGCGCTTTGGGTGCCATCACCGGCTCGGCTGTTAATAGACGCCAGCGCCACATCAAGGATTCGCCTATTCCACTCAAGTCTCTACGGAACTCCAAGCATGCCCATGACGAGAATGAGGATGAGGATGGACTTCGGAACGAGGATGGAAATGTGGATGGAAATGGCAACGGAGATGGAGATGGAATCACAGACGAGGCCGAAACCCCCAGGCAGACCAAAAGGCGAAAGACGGGCCACCACACTCCTCCCGAGTCGTCACCTCTCAAGCCACCTCCCCTCTTCCAGTCCTCACCGTGTGTCCGTGGCACAGCAGGAGATGGAAGACCCAGGTCAGCGCTCCTAAGTCCCTTACAGTCACTGCCGGCTAGCAGCCAAGTGACCGAGGACATATCCGACTTTGAGTGCGATCAGGAAGATGACGATGGCGACGACTTCTTCGACGATCCCGAACCCCCCCAGCGTCTCACCCAACTTACCCACCGTGGTATGGCCGCTCACCTCTTCCAGCGCCAACTCGGCTCCATGCCTCGCTCTGGTAATTCCTACCTCCCCACGCCGACTTCCGACTGGCGCTCCGAGACGGCAAACTTCAGCAGCGGCCCACAGGATACTCACCTATGCACCAGTCACGAGGGACTGCCGAGATGCATCCCCTTCTGCGCTGCTTCATGCAACACCAACAGCTTGGTCGCAATTGGTGACGAGGAAGGCAGAGTGCGCCTACTGGACTCGTCGTCTAAGGCAAGGTTCGACAAAGTTCACCTGTGTTTCCAGGCCCACGGCAACGCCATCATCGACTTGGCTTTCTCCGAGGATGACAGCCGCCTAGCCACCGCCTCGGGCGACCAGACGGGCAAGGTGATAGACATGATGACGCAGACGCCCATCTCGATACTGGGCCAGCACACCGCCTCTCTCAAACAGGTCCGCTTCCAGCCCGGCCGGGGTGAAGGCCACGTTCTCGCAACGTCCAGTCGCGACGGGAGCATTCAGATCTGGGACCTGCGCTGCCACGGCGGTGGTCCCGTCATGGATACCCTCACCATAGAACGGGACTCCGGCCTGCGATACTCGGCACCCCGCCAGCTCACCTCGGGCTGTGTGGTGAATTCCTTCTTCGGCGCACACGAGGCCATGCCACGACACCAAACACGCTCCGTCGGCCTTTCCACTACCTCCACAACCCATCCCACAGATCACCCGGACGTCGCTTCTCGGGGCGAGGTCCCTGGTCGAATCGGTGAGGTCTCGGTGACAGCCATCCAATGGCTACCACCCGGTCGGGAACACTTACTCCTATCTGCGTGCGAAGCCGACGCCTCCATCAAGCTCTGGGACATCCGGTCCATCCACACCTCCAGGAACCACCGCGCGCCCACGCCACTAAGCTACACCGCCCCTCCTACATCACATACGACCTGGCGCCACTTCGGCATCTCAAGCCTGTCCCTATCCAGCGACGGGGGCAGGCTATACGCTCTATGTAAAGACAACACTGTGTACGCGTACAGCACCAGCCACATGGTCCTCGGCCCACCACCAGGAAGCAGCACCAGCACCAGCGGAGGGGGCAGTGCGAGCAGGAGGCCCAAGCACGCGCCTGCGGATGAGATGCCGGGCCCCCTCTACGGCTTCCGGCACCCGAGCTTCCACGCGACATCATTCTACGTCAAGGCCGCCATCCGGGCTCCGCGCGACGGCCGCTCTGAGCTCCTGGCCGTCGGCAGCGCGGACAACAGCGCCGTGCTGTTCCCCACCGACGAGAAATACTTCAGACACGAGCTCGAGGCTGCTAAACAGCAACAACTACACCACAGCAACAACCACCCCGACGCCACCCTCACAGCCTCGTTCTCCTCCAGGCCATCCACGGGCATGAGCACAGGCATGGGCGGGCTGGCGTCGTCCAGGCCACACCTCCTCTCCCGCAACGGCTCCTTCGCCTCGGGCTCCCTCCGGGCCCCGGCCAGGGACGACATACCCATAATCCGCACCGCCGGTGGGCTCCAGAGCTACGGCACCGCACTGGTCCGCGGCCACGACAAGGAGATCGGCTCATTGTGCTGGACGAGCGAGGGGAAGCTGGTCACCGTCGGTGATGACTACATGGTCCGCTGCTGGGGCGAGGAGGATGGTATGGACGGTGATGATCAGCCCGGACGGGGCAGGAGGGCTCGAGACCTGAGGACGCTTGGCGAGGGCGAGGGACGGCGGTGGGGGTGTGGCTGGGCCGACGTTTGCGCCGAGTGGGATGGCGACGAGGATGGGGTGGTTGATGACGGTGATGAGGAGTGGTGAGAATATCGGGTTTTGCTGTGGGGAGTTTTCTTGGCTATTTGGGGGCCAGGATCCCATATGCCTCTGCAATTGGTCCTTCTCTTGGACATATGGGTATTACTATACTCTACATTGCTATCACGCGAGGCACGAAGTTGCGGCCATCACCGGCAATAGGTTCTTCTTCTATTAAACTCTTCTGTTGGGTCCCATCAGAAGAAACCGGTTGGACTATAGGCATATGACGGCATAGCAGGAGTTCCGGATGCGAGGCGGGAGTGTATATAGCTTTGCTTTTTGTTATTCTTTGCTTTGCGTTTCGTTCACTGTCGTTTTACAGCATAACACGGCGAAGTTGGTGGGGGGGCCACAACACATTACTGTTGTGCAAGGCGGTGCAGTAGATGATTCCACCACGAAATAAATACCCACATGTTCATACAGGTCGAGACAGCTTTCAGAGTTGAGTTTCAGTCTCGTGTATGTCGTTAGGCTGAGGAAAGATGTTCCCCACCGTCGTCCATCATGTCGATGTTCTAGGTTCGCTTCCCCGTTTGACTGTGGTCTGGTCCAGCCACACGATCCAACACATCCACCATACCGTAACAAACCAAAAAGGGGTATCCAACGCCAACATCGCCGCTTCTGCCAGTGCAATACAGTCCCGCGCCATCTTTTCTAATCTGGGCGCATTTTCTTCACCAATCATTGGTCAAATGCAAGTCGAGCAATCTCGTTGTAACATCTCCGTGCCGAGCGTACAAATACGCCATGAAAAGCAGCGCAAAACCCACCAACACGATGAAGTTGATTATAATGGTGAATAGGGCATAACCAGGATCCTCCTGTTTCACAGTCGTTGCCGACGCCTTAGCGCCTGAAACCCGAGCGATCGGACAGCACGCAGAATATCGCCAGTTAACATCCTTAGTCCCATCCAGCCCACCATGCAGCTTCTCCAGATCATCGTCTCCAGACGGCGACCTGTCAGGAACCGGGAGATCGCTGTCATAGTGTATCGTTCGAAATCCCTCGCCGGGGAGAACGGCATTTTGGGCAAGCTCGGATCCTGACGAAGATAGATGCTTAAACTGGGCATCCTCATAGTCCTTGGTCGAAGGCGACGATGGAGGTGAGCTCGACTTTGACGAATCGAAATCGGCACTCATGGTCACCGCGTTGGTCGGCAAAGTAGGGATGGTCGCAGTGACGGGATTTCCACCACTAGGTTTCCGCCTCGTCCGCAGGAGTCTCTCCTTGGCAACGGCGATGCTGTCTCGAAATCGAAACCCAAAAGTCGCCGTTCTGGAGTGGGACTGTGATGATGGGTTCAAAGCCATCGCAACGTGATCCTTGGCCTGTGGGGTGCCACATATCTTGTCCAGTTGTCCCACCACTCCGTCCAGGTGTTGAAAGATGGCCACTGACTCCTTGATGATGTCCTTCCTTTCAGGCTCCGTTAAGGCTTCTTCAGCATCTGTGAAGCGTCTCTTGAATTCGGCCTTCAGGTCCTTAGTCTGTTGTCGGGAGTTGTCTCCGAGAGGAGTGTCGAAGTCCAGGAACTCGAGAGGAGCCTTGAACGAGGAGTCGACCTTGTGTTGACTTAGATTATCATCGGGGGTTTCGTGGTGGTTGGGCATCTGCGGGGAGCCATGCTCCCTGTTACAGAGTACCATGTTCGGCTTGATGGGCGTTGGCAGTGCGTGCCAGAAATCGGCTTTCAGGTACATTAGCTCTGTCCTTATGTAGGTCCCCCCAGACAGCAGGGCGAGGTAGAGGCCATAAGCGTATGCCAGCAATACATGAGGCTTTAGGTTGACTACTTCCTGAACATGGGCGAGAAACTTGGCCAGTCGACCACTTGTGCCCACCAATCTGATCTGTTCATCCACGACATGCTGTGGCCAGCCCGTTATGGTTCGGATGTCTTTTTTGAGCCGGGAAAACCGCAGCATGTTTGGCCAATACATGGTCTCGAGGATGTGGCGGGTCCGCTCTGTGATCTGAGGTACTTCATCGCGATGGCTTGAGCTACTGCTGAAGGGGTATGTATAGGGAATAGGGGCGATCTCGGTGTGAATGCCTAGGATGCTCTGCCAGAGAGATTCGAAGGCAATGTATATTGCGCCGAAGTGAAGGAGGCCAGTGATGTAGGTGGAAGGATTATCGGTCTGGGGAGGCACAGCCCGTGGCATACGGTCGAGTATCAGGCTATTGATTTTGGTGTGACTTGACAAGATCGCAGCATTAATGGATTGTGCCAGGGACTGCGTATCCCCATTCGGGGAGGCGTCTTTGACGTCAGCCATATGATATGTATGGATTTTCGATAATCTGATGTCGGGGTGATGCTTGAGCTAATCCAAAAGCTAAGACACCCGAGATTGGTATCGCGAGACACCATGCAAGGCCGACAAGTGGTCAACCGGACAAGGCAGGAAAGGATTGATCAGTAGCAACATGGACCGAGTGTGCCTCCGTGTAGAAATGGGTGATGCCCTTGACAACCCCGACTCCAGATATCATAATTGGGCTATCCGGGTGCCGTGTTATGGGGCGACGACTCGTCACGTTATAAGCAACAACTCCAAGGAGGGCACCAACAGGTTCTAAAAATCCCCTCGGGTATTCGAGAGACGGATTCGAGGATGAGAACGACGTGCTTGAATAGAGGATGGTGTTATAAGGAGACTTGGACGGCAATCACTTCGCGATGGAGGTCGAGAATGAGGACGAGGACGATGACGATGACGATGATAATGTACCTTAAAAAAGATTAGTAGAGACCAGACCAAGGGGAAAGTAGGAGCGCAACCGGAGCAAATGCTGTGGGAGGAGAGCATGTCTGAGAGAAGAGAGGAGAAGAGAAGAAGAACACACTCATACAAACACACAAAGATGGTGGAGACTGCGGAAGGAGAGGAAGGAGGCCAGGCCGTTGAATGTCTGCCGATCGTCGTTGCACTTTGCAGTTGCACTTGCCCGAAATGGCTCGGCCATGGGGCACTTACACCCAAGAAAGTTACACGGAGAAGACGGAGAACCACCAGAATCACCAGAACCACCACCGTTTCCGGCCCTAACGTGATTACCTAAGTAGAGACGGATACTTTCCGCCACTATGATGTAGATGTGTACCTGCCCAGGTGGCTATCCGTACATTATCTTCACCTAGAGTACATCTTCGTCAGGAATTAGAGGTTCATGTCTGCTATGCCCAGGCGGTACATGCCCTGGTAATGGCAAACCGTCGAAACATGCAAGTGGCCGGGCGTGTCATGATGTAACTCTTGCGCTAAACATTGTAGCCCTGGTAGGAACCGCAGGTACTCTGGGCACTCCAGGTACTTGGGCACTTTTGAAAGGGTCTGGACCGTCATCAACATGGATTCCCAGGTGCAGAGCAGGATCAAGTGTTAGCGACGGTCCCTTACTTGTACCTAAACTGATACCTAGATACTACAATAGAGATCTAGAACAAGCATAGGTCAGCCCAGCACTTGCCCAGCGATGGTAAGCCTTTTCAACAATCCCTTCCAATGTTCCCGTCGTCCAGTCATCTCAACGTCCTTCAGGGCATCAGTTGCGTGCTAGGTATAGGTAGGTGATTCCTGACAGTTTTCATTGCGGGTAGGGCCGACTATCTTTCGGCTCCGTCGATCCCCGAAACTAAAACTAATGGAAACCCTCATTTTTACTGGGAACACCCGGATGTATGCCTTTGCCTCTTATATACGAGGTTCAAAAAGAGAAAAGGGGGAATTTCTAAAATGATGCTGGACGGCACGGCACCTGAGCCAAACCCAAACCCAACCCGGAGGGCCTTGCGACGGCCCCTAAGAATCTTGAACGCTAGCGAAACAGCGAGTCATCCCACCCATTATACCTAGGATGGCGGTTGCTACACCATCTGCTAGGATCTGAGCCTCATGACAACAACCAACTACAGTTGGAAGGGTCCCGACTGTCTACGATTTACCTGAGCCCGAAGATCAGTTGGCCACTTCATGGATATATATATCATTGCCTATCAGAGCAGAACCTGCGAGACACCGGGGAACACAAAAGGCGTTCTATATGCAGATCCCCGTCTTGTTACAGGCGCAAAGCATCCCCAACCAACGCAACAGATAGAAAAGGGTAATAAGAAACAGAAACAAGGGAAGAAGAAAAGTCAAATGTAAGTGTTGGGATTAGGTGCCATCCAACTCTCCTGGGTAAGGACACGCACGGCCTCCGTATTGTAGTCCTAGCCGGCCTTCGCCAATCTGATTGGTACCGTCTTATGAGATCGGACCTCACATATGAAAGAAAAAGAAAAGTCCATACCCTAAATACCAAGATACACCTCAGATTGTATGTACATATATATATATATATGTGTGTGTGTATGTTTGTATATATATGAACTGGTAATCTGACTCCATTCATGATTCGACTTGCCTTTCCTTCTCGCCGCCGCCTTCCACACTCTCGTGGTTGACGAACAAAAACGAGACCAGCACGACTCCCGCACCGACCCAGTAAATCCAGCTGGAGTACTGCGAGTACTGGATCATCTCGCCAATGAGAGACAGCGGGATAGTAAGGGACAGGCCGACCGTGACGACCAGCGGTGTTGTCAACAGCATCGCATATGCCCACGACATGTCACTGACAAACGACGATATCGAGTTAAGCTTCCACACACACATCTTATCAGCATTCAAGAGCGGAATGGGGACATATGGTTCACAGAGCAGCAGAGGCATCGGGAATAACTTACAAGGATGATCGCCCAGACCTGCCCCGTCGGCGGCCAGCTGAATGGCTCAATTCCCGTCCAGTGCAGGATAAAGAACCCCGGCCACAGCAATACGAGGTTAAGCACGCCCACCAGCCCAAAGAAGAGCGGCATGTTGACACGGTCCTCATCACCAACCCTCCTCTTCATGACAGTGACGTACAGCCCATAGATGATGGCGCTGAAGAAGGCCATCCCATCACCGATCGCTATGCTGGCCTGGCTCTTGTGAGGAAAGTTTCCCCTGTCCTCGTCAGACTTGCCGGACAGGTCGACCGTGGAGATTAGGACGACACCAGCCAGCGAGGCCAACACACCAACGAGCTTGCGGACCGAGAAGGTCTCGACACGCATCACGGCGCAGAAGATGAGGGTCCACACCGAGGACGTGGAGGTGAGGATCGTAACGCTGCCGACCGAGGTGTATTCCAGACACGCCGACGCGAAATAGTTGGCGCAGAACCATAACATGCAGAACTCAAGGCTCAGAATGGCCGTCTCCCGCAGCGACAGCTTCTCGTCCTTGTCCCCCGGGACCTCCATGATCTCCAGTGTGCCGCCGACCCCACCACTGCTCCCCGCCTCGGCGGCAGCAACATTATCGTCGTCGCCATCATCGTCGTCATCGTCACCCTCCGTCCCACTGAGTAGCCCATGCTCCTCCTCGTCAGATGACTTCCCAAGACCGGCCGGCCGTCCCAGCAGCGAGCCAGCCCTGGCCCTGGCCCTCCCCCTACTATCGTGTTTCCCATTATCGTTCCGCCATAACTCCACCAACTCCTGCCTTACGCCCCTAAGGCCGTGCCTCGCCAGGTACTTCACGAACATGGGTATCAAACTGATTGCAAACAGGCTTGTGTTTATATAGACCACGAAGAATGGCTTATCGTACGTATGATCGCTAAAGATGTAACTCGCGAGGAAATTCGACGTCGTCCACAGAAAGACCGTAATGAGCAGCAGCGCGATCCCCAGAGTGCGCCTCGCGACGCCCGCCAGGCCCAACTTGGCCCTGAGCCCTCCGTTGGTGCTCGTTGTTGTGGTTGTTGCCCCGCCCGCGCTGCGGAGCGATGCGATGGAGGAGCTGAGCGTCAGCGTCCGA
The DNA here is from genome assembly GCA_003795295.1 of Cytospora leucostoma. Classification (NCBI taxonomy): domain Eukaryota; kingdom Fungi; phylum Ascomycota; class Sordariomycetes; order Diaporthales; family Cytosporaceae; genus Cytospora; species Cytospora leucostoma. The sequence continues at coordinate 23,143 of LKEB01000066.1, read as the reverse complement.
TTTGCGCCGCGGTTGGAGGACTGGGAGCGGCGGGACTCTTCCGGCTCGGGTGCCATTTCCGTTGTTCCCGCGAGAGGTTCGAGGGGCGCCATCGTGTGGGTGTCGCTCTTGGAAGAGTTACGGTTGAGGGGGAGAATGATCAATTATTAACGGGGCGGCTTCGAAGTCGGAAAGTCGGCCAGGGTGGAGAGATGCTCTTCTCCCATTGTTCGGATGCTGTCGGGAGTTCGGAGTATCAAAAGGGAAGGTTGTTCATGCGGCTGCGGCACAGACTCCGCATGTATGTTCCCTGCGTGCTTTGTGGGGATTAATCAAGGATGGAAAGAATGTACAGCTGAACAGTAAGCAATGATGCGAAAAGATATCAAGGTAACGTTGAGCATGGATGGACGAACTCATGTGGCCGATAAGTGACGGACTGTGTATGCGCTTATCACTATCTGGAAGAGGGACATGAAGACAGGTGCGTCAACGGTGGTATCATAGGATGTCCCACCTCCAAATGACCGACCCCCC
>LKEB01000066.1:0-22611 GCA_003795295.1 Cytospora leucostoma | reverse complement strand
GGGCCAAGCGCACCCCTAATATCAGTGTCAGCTTCAGGGTTAAGTATCCAGTCGCGCTGGACAGTTATTGTGCCGCGACGTGCATAGTTGCTGCTCGAACATATGTCCACAACATGAGGAGACAGAGTCTGTCGAAATCGATTAATGCATTCGCCCCAAGTACTCCGTCAATACCAGGGTCATAAGTCCCCTTCGTCTGCATCCCTAGAACGATACTTTCCAACAATGGCCATCCGTCCCAGCCTATCTTAACCCACCCCCGTCAAGGACCATAAACTCATATCGCATGGTAAACAAGGAAGCCCTCCACGTATCGATGATCATGGCAAGCTTGCCCTTTGGACCCTCCTACCCTACCTAGCTTTCGGTGATATAAAATGCGTACAGCATCTGCGATAGGTGCAGCATCTGTATAGCAGCCTAAAGGCACTCCTTCTGTCTCCACACAGAGAGGAACCACGTGGTACCAAATAGCAATATCCATTAGGGACCAATCAACAAGAGCACCCATCCCTATCATTATCCAAGTGGATATTGATCGGGTCCTGACTGAAGTCTCCGCTGAACTCCTCACTCTCCTCCTGCTGCAGCGCGTTACGTGCAATCACCTCGAAGGCCTGCTCGACATTGATGGCCTCCTTGGCACTTGTCTCGAAGTAGGGGATGCCGCCCTTGGACTGGCAGAAGGTCATGGCCCGCTTGGTGCTGATGACACGCTTCGACTCTTCGACGTCGATCTTGTTGCCCAGCACCACGAACGGGAAGGAGTCGGGGTCCCGGGGCGATGCCTGGATGAGGAACTCGTCCCGCCAAGAGTCGAGGGCGTCGAAGGATTTGGAGTTGTTGACGTCGAAGACGAGCACGCAGCAGTCGGCACCACGATAGAAGGCAACACCGAGGGATTGGAAGCGTTCTTGGCCGGCGGTGTCCCAGAGCTGTGTGTGGACCGGGATCAGTATGTCTCTCGTTCATTTTCTCTCCTTATGATTCGTTCAATGAATTTCTCGTGGTAATTAAGGGATGGTCTCAACGCACCTGCATGGTTACTTGTCGGTCATCGACGAGCACCTCCCGCGTAAGGAAGTCTGCACCAATCGTCGCCTTGTAGCTTGCACTGAACTTCTTGTTGACCTGTGAAGGAAAAGAGAAATGTCAGATGATTCGTTGGTGCGCAAAATACGGTCAGACTGCCTGGCCGCGGCTATCAGAGAGGTTAGGAAGGGCAGAGAATGGAACGTACATATTGGTTCATCAGACTGGTCTTGCCGACACCGCTGTCCCCAAGGATAATGACCTGAATATGGCCCTGTTAGAAATGACCCCGGACTCTTGCAGTCTATATGCATCAATTTACCTTGAGAAGGACCTTCTTTCTCGAACTCATGGTGGGCTTGTTGTGTGAGGATGGAGGACGGACGACGGACGACGACTGAGGACGGATACGGGTCAGGCGTGATACAACGATGACGCGACTCGTAGTAACCGCGCACTCCGAGACTCAAGCTTCGAACTCGTGAATCAAACCACCGGGGCAGATAAGAGATCAAAAGCAGGCCAGCAGCAGTCGAAACAGCTATCAAGGAGAACAGGAGGATTGGTGTAGAGTATGGTGTCGTGCGACGAGAGTTGGACGAGATAAATGTTGAGTCGGTGGGTGGGTTGGCGGAGCAGAGGTGGTAGATAGTGTAATAGTGTGCACTATACACCGAAGTTCGGTAGCAACACTAGGCTGGTCGACGGGGTGAGTACAGGCTCGTACAGGAGGCTCATAGGCTCACACCACGGATAAGAAGTGGAGGCCAACAGAAAGTCGGAAACATTGAATCGAATATCCTAACCTTGGAACCTTGCAATACCTGGGCACTGCACTGAACGATGAATGGGCCCCGGCCGGTAACAGTTGGGACCTTGGAATTCTCAAGTTGTGGAAGCTAACAGCGCCAAACGGTACCGAGGATACACCTGGGCACTGTGAATTCAGCGCTCAGGTACGTACCGAGGGATGTACATCAGGTACTGCATGTGCGGGGGAGGGCTGCACAGGTGCCCACAGGTGTATCTTTTGGGTCCCGAGGTCAACTGTTGCCCCCACTGTCATACATATTCTAGTGGCCCCCCAGGCGGTACCTGTCCGTGCTACCGCTGCCGTGCTGACCGCGATTGCCTGCGTTTCCGCTGTGATCCATGCTCGGTGTCGGCGGTACTGTCACTGCACACCTGCGCAGGAGGAAGCTAAGCAACCACCTGGGCAGAGAGCCCCATCAACATCCTCGGCCCTACCTTGCACACCCTCGCTTCCTTCCTTCCTGCCTTCCTTCATAACCATCCATGTCCACTTCACATCTACATACATATCAAGTACCCCGGTATTCCATACACCTCGGTACCGATGCAAGGCTGATCAGCCGCTCGCATCACACCAGCCGGCGATAGTAAACCATTCTGTCGTTGGCTGTGTACATTACACCATATGTAAACTCGGTATGCAAGCATAAGGACTGCCTAGGTACTCCGGACCATATTGATGGAAGCTTGAACAACACCACCGACGCCCGCGCCTACACCCTACGCCGGCCCTCTTCATATACCACCACCATCAGATGGCCGACGACAATGTCTTAGCCAAAGTGCACTCCCTCAGCGACACCGAACTGGCCTGTCTTCTCTCCCTAATCAGCAGCGAACACTGCATGATTAGCACCCCGGCCGAATGTCTCGACGACCTCACAGCTGAACTAGAGCTCATCTCCGAGCGCACCTTCGGCCTCAAGTCCGCTCTTGTGGACTGCACACCGCAGACCACCCTAGACGACTTCGCCAGCTCGCTCCTCCTCCACCCTAGCCCTTCCTCGCCCACAGCCACGCGCCCGCTATCGCCGTTGCTAAGCCGATCAGGCGGAGGGGGGGGAGGGGGAGGAGGTGGTGGTGGATATGGACACGACAGTTACTTTCCGACGGGCCACGTTGCTTTTGCAAACCACACCCCAGGCCGGCAGAAACAATATCATCACCTAGCAGCAGCAGCAGCGATATCTCCCATGACACCAGTGACCCCGGCGCTCCCTCCGAACAGCCAAATGGCCAATGTCATCCTGGCCAAGAACCTCGACAAGGCGCCCAAGGCCGTTCAGATCCAGGCTTTGGAGCTGCTGCGTACGAAGCGCATCTTCACGCGCACCTCAGTCCAGACCGCCCCCAAGACATTCCTGCTGGTGGCCCTGCTGGGTGCCGACAGCGGGGGCGCCGCGAGGGTGACGGCCCACCTGAACGACTTCTTCTATGTGGCACACTGGGTTGACCCCGACGAGGAGGGGTTCGCGTATCTAGACGGGGACGACGACCAGTCCTTTGTGTCCTCCAGCGAAGGGCATGGCAGTGCCGGTGCCGATGCCGATAAAGGCGGTGGCGATGCTGCGAGTATAGCAAGTACATTAAGTGTGGTCAAGAGAGGGACCAGGAGTCGTGGTAGCGCTGCCGACATGCTGTCATTCCGCAGTCCCGATTCTTTTGCGAAGGATCACGGCGGCGGCAACAGCAAACCACCAGCCTTTCCCCCGTCCGATATATCGCACCTGCGGCAGCTGGCTGGACACACGTTGGTCGACATTGACGTTACCCGGTATCAGATGGATATCGTCGCCTTCCTGCGCATGCACCGTGCGGTGAAAGGTGGCATCTCCCCGCAGGCCACGCGGCACTTTGAGCAGCTGATGAAGAGCCTTGCGCCCCTGCATGGGCTGGACTATGTGACGCCCGCGTTGGTCCAGCTCGCGGCGAGGAAGGTCTATCTGCACCGAATCATGATGGTCGAGCCGGCAAGGGAGAGGAGCATGCAGTGGGGAAGCGAGCTCAAGGCCGTGGAAATATTGCTTGAAGGTTGGGGACCAGAAGAAGTCATCGAGGAGGTTCTGGGACTCGTCGCTGCGCCAGTGTAAATAGTTTGTGTGGAGCCTATGTATGTGCTTGTAGTGATACCCCTAATATTGGCTTTAATGTAATCGCCTTTTGGTTCGTAATCAAATGTTTTCATACAGGAGCTCTTATTTCCTCTTTCCCGTGTAATCCGTTATGCTGCAGTCCTGAAATCATCTAGAACTGCCCAGAAAGCATCCGTAGACCGTTACCCAGTCAATGACAAGACTATAGGAGGGAATGATCCTATATATACCGATATCAACGCCCCGTGATGCTGTTAGGCTATGTGCCTGCTCTTCCTTCCATTAGGTGGAGGCTCTCTGGCATCTACACAGGGCGTCCTTCGAAAGGTGTCCCTTCGAAAGGTGTCCCTCTCCGAGGTTGCCCTGCCAATATTCGATGAGAACCTCCATCCGAAAACCCTACCCATCTGTACTGGACGCCTACCAATTCAACAGCACATTACCCCGTACTGAGTGGACCCCACCCAGCTTAGACGTCCCATTTTTGAAGCCCTCCTAGTCTTTACTGGGTATCCTTGTATCGGGCATCCTATAATTCCGACTTTCGACTCCCTTCCTAGTGAATCTCGGTAAGTTTACATTGCCATCCCGAGGTTTGAGATAGCAGCGGCAGACTATATGCTCCAGTCAGTGATTGTGCACAGAGAAGGGGTAAAACGGGTCGAACACGTACCTGGCACCCAAGCACCAACCCAACTCATTATCTCCAATCTTCTTTGCAATCCTGACCTCCCGGTCGATTGGCATCTCGTAGCCCGAATGCGCAAGCGCAACCATGAAGCTCAAGTCCAGGCAGTGTTCGGGCCGATCCCGCAGCTCCTCCAGCGCACCGCCCACGCTCGCAAAAATGTCCCAGCTCTTCTCGCCATTACAGACCTTGTTCGCCAGGTCCTGCATCTCCCGCAGGGTGAAGCTGTCGGGCATGCCAAGGGGCTGTGTCCGGTCGTAGAAGTATGAGAGGAAGTAAATATCCTCCTTGGAGAAGGTCTTGGCGATGCTTGGCTGGTGCACGCCATTGAAGGAGCAGGGCGCGAGCTTGCACTCGGCCTCCTTCCGGAGTATCTTCTCGGCGAGACTGCGGCACTGCGCGGGCGCGCCACTCGAGGGGCCGGTGAAGTTGAACTCACGAGCCGAGCCCAGCGCATGCTCCTCACCGAGCTTCACGGTGGCGACCTTGGACATGCCGGTGGCGAAGCACGGGTTGACCACGGGCTTCATGGTCCAGGATTTATCCTCCCCGTGAGCCTCGTAGAGGTCGTTGACCAGCTGCGCAAGAATGGCATCCCGCGCGCTCATCAGGCCGTATCCCAGGTGGGAGTGCTGGTACAGGGTGAAGTGCCTTCCGCCGAAGTCGAGGTCGTACTTATGGTCACCCTCTGCCATCTTGGAGGGGAGCCCCCCGTCGGTGAGACCCTTGAAGCTGGGCTCGAACACGATCTGCGTCGAGCCGCCGCCTAAGTCGAACACGGCGGCTGTAGAACTCTCATCCGGCCCTCCAATGTTGCCTAACAAGTAATTTGTCGTGATCCAGGCGTACACGCCCTCGTCGGAGCCGTCCATGATAGCGACGCCATCCTTTTCGGTGGTCACGACCGGGAAGGGGTACTTAGTCTCAAGGTGCGTGCGCACAGCGTCTAGGATCCTCTGGCTCTTCTCCTGGCCGAGCAGCCTCAGGCCGGCGGTGGCCTTGACTGCGACGGGGCTGCAGGCCTTAAGCTTCTCAGGCACGGTGGCCAAGGCCTCCTCCATCAGGATATCGAGGGATTCCGCAGCGGCTTGTGGGTCGTCGGGGTAGGCGCTGAGCCCACTGGACTTGCCGTCGACCTTCTTGGTCATCTTGAAGACCTCGTTCTCGAGCTCGGGGGTTGGGCCGCAGTTGTTGAACTTGTAGACGTGAATGCGCGAGCCGGTGCTGCCTGCATCGATCATGTTGACATATTGCACGATGGGCTTGTCTTTCGAGTAGGACTGTTTGCACCTGTCTGTGCCATAGGACGAATCGGAGGGTACCTGGCCGCCGCCGCCGCCACCGATACCAACACCACCACTGGTACCTCGGTAGACATCGACGCCAGAGGGGGCGATGTAGTAGAGGAGGACGAAGAAGAGGAAGACAATGGCGCCGGTTTTGAACCAGCGCGTCTTCTGCGCCTGGGTCATCATGTCGTTCTTGAGATTCTCCAGGATGCCGACTTGTCGTCGCGGTTCGTAGCGAGCGGGCTTCTCGTAAGGGTCGTAGGCTACGTGTTTGTGCTTGGTCGGCAAGGACACGGAGGTTCGGCGCATAGAGAGGAGAAACAAGAGTGTCAAGCTAAGACACCCATTAAGCGATTGAGACACAGAGGCGACAGTCGAGAGGGTTTGGCGACAGGACGGATATGGTAGGGAGGATGGGAGGCTGTCCTGGGGCTGTTAGTAGGAAGTTTGAGGGCGAAAGATGACAACTAGAAGTCCCACTCAGCCACTATCGAGAAAACGAGGATAGATAAGCAACTGGATAGGGGCTGTTAGTAGGCAGCTGGTTACCTGGGTACTGGGTAGTGTAGGGTACAAGAGGAAAAGGGGGGCGCCCCGATCAATTGGATCCTAAGTGAAGCGGGTGTGGCAAGGATGTGTGTGGTTGCGCTTGCTTTGCATCTGTGTTGCTTGTTGCCAATGATAGTGTATGTAGTGTGTGTACCTAGGTGGTTACCTAGATACTTCTTGGTTAGGTACAGAAAACGTAGTCTCCTGCTAGGTACATAGAATTTGAACGGTTTGGTGTCTCTCGATCACGAACGGACTTGGCATTTGGCACCCTTGGGCACTGCCGGTACAAGCGATTAAGTACCGGTCTTGTCCCTGTCCTACAGTCAAGTACGCTACCTACTAGTGTTTATATGTCATGCACTAGAGTAGCCGGCTGCCAGCCGCAGTGAGTGGGAACGCGCTACCAAGGTAAATTCTTACTTTTATGTCTCCTTGGTCGTATCCAGGTACCTTGTGGCGATGCAATGGCAGAATTGTGGCTGGAACCTCCGTCTCCCGAGTTCCGTTTCGTCCTGCCAGCCTGCCCAGGTACGTACCTAGGTATTTGGGCGTTGACAAGTTGACTCAGCCACAAAACACTTGCTGTTCCTTCGATGACCGTCAAGTTCGTCGTGATTCGATGCTCAATGATGGATGATGACCTTTTGCCTTTGATAGCCTGAAAGCCGCGTCTTACTGTTGCCTCACGGTCTTGGATTTAAACCAGTTCTATCATACAACTCATTGCAGTTCACTCGAAGCGGCGAGCATGTCCTTGTTTTGATCTTCATTTATGTTTCAAGGTCTCTTGACTCCACGATTCAAAGCCGGCATCTCGTCATTACGTGATCTCGCTGTTGCTATCTAATTTTCGATTGCATCTCGATTCCTCACGCGCACCGTCTTTTCGAACGTCTATTCGCCATGGATGTCCATCTACTTGTCTATGACCTATCGCAAGGTCTGGCACGCCAGATGTCCCTGGGCTTACTAGGCTTTCACCTTGATGCAATCTACCATACGTCCATCGAGCTTGACAGGCTCGAATACGTCTATGATGGAAACGTCGTAGCCATCACCCCAGGTTCTTCTCATCTCGGACAGCCCATGCGGAGACTACATCTTGGCAAGACAGACCTCACAATGGACGTTATCCAACAGTATCTTGAAACGTTGAGGGAGATCTACACGGTCGAGGTAAGTGTCGTGTGCTCGCATGATGTGCTGTGTCTCGGTGACTGACCAACTCCAGGCGTACGACTTGTGGAAGCACAATTGCAACAACTTCTCCAATGACTTCGCAACATTCTTGCTTGGCATGGGCATCCCAGATGACATCCTTCACATGCCGGATGCTGTCCTGAATTCACCCATGGGAAGGATGCTTATGCCCGCCCTGAACCAGCAGATCGAGACCAACAGACAGCAGCGTGCAGGTATCTGGGGCATCCAAGGGAACGGCCAGGCTACAGCTGCTTCTGCCGCCGCCCTACAACAACCTCAGCAGACCAAGGTCCATCTTGCCAGCAACTCTCAAGAATTCGACTCTCTTCTGGTCAGCGCTCAGAAGTCCTGCGCCGTGGTCTTCTTCACGTCGGCGACTTGCGCACCATGCAAGATGCTCTATCCTGTCTATGACGAACTTGCAGCGGAGGTTGGGGATAAGGGCGTACTGGTCAAGGTGGACATATCCCAGGCCTTGGATGTTGGCAGTCGCTACTCAATCCGAGCCACTCCCACGTTCGTCTCCTTCCTCCATGGCAAGGAGGAGAACCGATGGTCCGCTTCCGATCCTGCAGCCCTTCGTGGAAACGTCCAGCTGCTTGTGACCATGGCGCACCCTGTCCACCCACACGCATCATTGCGCTTACCGAGCTTACAAGATCCGGACGCAAAACCAGTCCTCTTCACCAAGACGCCACCCATGCAGAAGCTGCTTGCGAAGATGGGCCCTACGGCAAACCTCGAGACCGTCAAATCAATCTCCCACTTCATTGACGCTCGCAACAAGAACGGCCCGGCCAATGATCCTCTCCCTGATATGCCAGCCCTCACTGGTTTCCTCCAGGACTCAATAACTTATTTACCACCGGACCTTTTCTTCACGGTCATTGACCTGCTTCGCTGTGGGCTAGTCGATCCTCGTTTCAGCGGCTACCTAGCGGAAGAAAAAGACCACGCTACCATCTTGGCTCTATTGTATCATGTCAACGGTCTACCAGAGTGTCCGTACGCCCTCCGCCTCGTCACACTGCAGATGGCATGTAATCTTTTTACGAGCCCGCTCTACCCGGAACAAATCCTCGGCCACGATGATCTACGGAGCGCCATCACCAGCCTCATATCCGCCAGCTTCCTCGACGATAACCACAGCAGTGTACGCGTTGCCGCTGCATCTCTCCTCTTCAACGTTGCTCTGGCAAACAGTCGGAAAAGAAGATCCGGTCAGGGTGACGTGCTGCCAGAAGCTGATCAGATTGAGCTGGCGGCCTCGTTACTTGAGGCCATCTCGCAAGAAGAGGAGTCGGTCGAGGCGCTGAAGGGGATGCTGCTCGCTCTGGGTTATTTGACGTACTTGGCGCAACTTGATGGCGAGCTGGTCGACTTGATGAGGATCATGGATGCCGAAAGTACCGTGCTTGGAAAGAGGGGCATATTCAAGGACATAACACTGATTGATGAGGTCGGCAAGGAGTTGCTCGGAAAGGGGTTGAAGAGACCATAGTCAGCGGGCGGATCTAGTGTAAATTAGTACACATGTATTTTCTGGCTTAACATATCATTCTCCTTCTCGTGTTGCTTTAGAGTAGGCATGATACAAAGTTCGGTCCCAACCACACATCCCAAGGTTATACCCGTATTGTCTATCTTCAGGAAGGCAAGCGATTTCAGGAACAGTACCGAGCACAAAACGCTCCAATGGTCAAAGCCCCTGCCGCTGAATGCCAGGCTCTCGGATTACTGTGAATTGTTGCCGTTCCCAACTTTAGTGGGTGGGCCGCTAGACCGCTGTGAGGTCCCCACTGGTACCTATGCCGAACGCCCGGGCCTTGGAAGAGACTGGGGAGCTCCAGGGCTTGCCAGCATGTGGGATCTTGAAAAGGCAGGCAGACCATCGCCGGTGCATCAGTTAGATAATGCCACCCACTCAGTGTCGAATACGAGTTATTGATTGCGCGGGATGAGAACGATGCCCAGGTATTAGCAGGTTCGAGGGAGCGTCCAGGTCAGACAACTTTAGAGATTCATGAACGGCTCGTCCAGCATTAACACGGAAAAGGTAGTGATGGCAGCGATCGGTAGATGGTTTCTAGTCTTACCGATGCTCACAACGGTCCTGCAACCAGGTTCAACAACAACTCTGGCTTTATATTTACGACCTCGGTCTTCGTCTTCCTCTTTGGCTTTGATCTGCGGTACGGCTTGACCAATGCCAAACTCCTTCACGGTCTCCGGGTCCAGGTGTCGTCCACGTACAAGGTAGTACATGCATGTACTGTAGTATTCTCAACGTTGTGCTCTCTGCCGAAGCTCTTCATTAAGGCTGGCGATCAATGGCGTGCGCAAGCTGAAGTTGCAGTCCATACAATGCGCGACTATGGCGAGCAATGCCCCGTTTCATATGTTGTTCAGACTGGGTCCATTGGTGGATCTCGAGACGGCCTAGCGGCGCAGCTGTACACGCTCACTGCTACAGTAGCAGCCACTCGGGGTATTCGGTATGTACCTAGGTACTTGGAAGGTTGACCAATTATATGTACATTGGCGCTCATGCCACTCTACTATGTAGTGATAGCCGCCAAAGGATCGATCTGGTCCACGGGTGGCCGCCATTGGCAAATCATCACCGCCTTGATCCCTGTTGGCTACATCTATACAATTTGAAATCCAGGCCCAATGGTCACTAGCGGTTTCTAGGATGTGTGGACACTCGAACTCTCCAGACACTTGAGATTGCTTCAGGAAGTAAATCCCGTTGTAACGCAAGTAGATGGTTGGGGCAGCCCGTGGTAAGCTGAGCCCTTTTGAGGTCAACCGAATGTATGTCCCATCTTCAATAGTCCTGAAGGCGTAAGCAATAGTATCTTGGGCATACGACTTCATATTGAACTAGGGAACCGAAGCCTCAGTCTGAGAGCACTGGAAGCTGGCTTGGTGGAGAAATGAAGCAGTAAAGTAGAGAGGTTCCAAGTATCCAAATGCAGTTGGCTGCACGTACATGGGGCAGCCCACCTCTGATGGTGACCTTATATTATGACCCGACCCACGCCCAGCTTACAGCGACCGACTTCCACCTCCCGAGTCTCCGTCACTTCATTCAACGTTCTGTCTGCACATAATCGGAATTCGCTGTTCTGTTTGTGATGGCGTACGACTGAAAACAACCTCACATCCACGACAATCGCTTCTGTATTCTCGCCAATTCGAAAAGAGCCGGACCGCAACCTTGATTGATAAACAACCAGACGATACTTGGAGACCGATCTTTCCCCATCACTCCCCATATTTTCACGCTCACACCTGCATCAGCCGCGGTGTTAGTAGCCGATGCTCAGAGAGTGAACAATGTCCCTGACAATTCCAGCTACGTGGGCGCAACCAACAGGTTGTCTTCCGACGGACGACTTGTACGGATATGAGAACCCGACGTCTTTATTTCTCGATGCGCTCGGGGCGCCATCACAAACCAGTGCTTGCTATCCCTCGGGCTACCAAGCAACAAAAAACGCCTTTATGTATGCGACGGGATGCCCAGATGTCAGTCTAGCATCCGACTTCGTTCTCAGTACGCCCTTGGGAAGTGTTAACTTTACGTCTCTAGGGCTTTTCATCCGCCGGAGTAGATGACTATGATAGCCAGTTGACTGTTTGTTGTCCCACGTCAGTAAACATATTAGCCAGCCCCTAAAACATTTAGGTCTGGTGATACCAGTGTTAACGCATGCGGCCAGGGCGTACGACTTTGTCCCCAGCACAGCCACTTTCAACGACTATACCATGATGTGTGCCTCGGAGTGGATGGATACTACTACCATTACATTTACGTGGTTGACTTTCGAGGATGAGGCAACATCAACAGCGACGAGATATACAGTGACAAGCTCGGGCACGGCCGGGGAAGCAACTTATACCACTTCAGTGAAGCTTGCCACGGAGCAGCGGCTACCTGGTCGTGTGTTGCATGCTATGGGGATTCAGATCAGCTCAACAGTAGGTCAACACGGGACATAGGATGGGATGGCTCAGTCCTGAGGCTGCAAGGTTCATTGTGAGGCTGACAAGATACCAGTCTGCTCCTTCAAGCACAGCGACATCTTCAAGCACAGCGGCGTCTTCAAGCACAGCGACTTCGGCAGCACAATCGAGCGAGAAATCAGACTCAAGTTTATCGCCCGGTGCTGCCGCAGGTATAGGTGTCGGATGCACGATAGCTGTGCTCTTGCTAGCATTAGGCTTCTGGCTTATGTATCGCCGTGGGTTGAAGAGAGGACGGAAGTCGCAAGATGCAAAGGAAATGCTTTCCGATCTAGATACAATGAATGCATCAGATGCACGCCGTGCCGAGCTCGAACACAAGACACCAATGCGGCACGAGGCGTGGGTACCTTGGAACCTGGAATTGGAGAGCAGACAAGTCCCAAGCGAGTTGGGAGGCGGTCATGATCGGGTGGAGTTACCATAATAATGATCGAACAACTCGAGCTCGCGGATCTGTGGGGGCGAGGGGGGTGGTGTTCTGGTTTTGCAAGACCAAGACCTCAGCACAAAACAACAACATCGAATGACGGGTCAAGTTTTGCTATCGTCCTTTTCAGCGACTGCTGCTGGAGTAGCAAGGAACTCAGCACTAGGGACCGGCATTACCGTTATACGGCAATTATATTGAGAGCTAAAAGACTACCTCTGCAAGACAGTGCTTGATGGAAACACAAATAACTCTGAGTCAAGATGTATAGTCTTTCCCTAATGATCTGGAACCAGGATATAACATTTGAAGAGACTCATGATAAGGGAACGGGGAGCGCACCATGTAATCACTATTCGGACCGTACGGCACTGCTATACGGCTGCTACGGTGGCATCACTGTGAACATACCGTAGTAATTCGGTACCTAGGTATTTCGCTCTGAAGGTACTGTATTTTCGCGATGGGTTCCTCAGGTGTGCATCAGTGCTGGCACTTGAGGCCCCTTACCAGCGAGGCCGTCTGTAAAGCACGTAGTCGAGACTGCGCTCGAGCCATATGTGAGGTATAGGCAATATAGCGGAGTTCACCCTCCAGGTTTCAGAGAGCCCTGCCGATACTTGACGATGTATGGTTGTAACTAATTAAAATAATATATTCTTGATCCGAATGTAGAATCACTGGTACCTCTGCTATAGTACTATATCAATCAATGTTTCAACCCCGATATAAGATAGTATTCGATATCAACTTCAGCTATACATATATATTACATAAACATACTTCACCTCCTCCGCTAATCACATGATAGTACAAGCCCGTATCTACTGCCATGAGGAACGTGGCCATCGCCATTCCATATAGCAATGACTTTGCAGGAGGTGTGGCCCTTGCCGTTAGGACGCCTCCCGATGTCTCCAGGACTTCAATATTTGCCTTCATGCTTCCTACATAGTCGGTGTTTCTCAACATGACCTAGGGGTATCTCGTCTCGTCGTCTCGGTGCTGCACTCAATCATGCGGTCTGTACACAGGAGGAACAATGAGCTCATTCTTAGATTATATGTACTGAGATGAATATCAGCCAACATACATGATGATCACCCCAAGAAGCCCACAAGGATTATGCTTCAAATACTATATTATCAATACATATCAGGATGGAGCGGCAAAGCTCGGGATACGCAGCGCTTCGAGCTACAAATTTGAGCAAAACATGCGGACTACGCGGAGCTGCGATGTTCTGGTTTGCCAAGTTGCACAGGATGATTGTGTGTAGGTATGCATACGTTCAAAATCCGACCTGTTGAGGTAGATGCTACAGTAGTCGTGCTGCAGTCAGGTACCTGGGTACTTAAGAAGGCTGGGTATGGATCTACCGCAGGTACATAGGTACCTAGGTATCTATATGTGGTGGCTGGAAACTGCAGTGACGTCGCAATTGCTGTGGAAACGAGCCAGGAATAGCTTACTGCGGCAGCTGCAACAGCGACGCCCACTTTCATCCACTTTGGCAGGCGCAAGGGCGCAAACGCGCGCGCCGTGACACAGATCACAGTCGGCAGATGCATTCTTCACGACTCCAGCGATATCGTGAAGTGATTGACGATATTTCAGAGACACTACTCGGCATCTCCTTTGAACCGCGACTCATGCCGTCCCCCGCCATGGACCTGCGCACCGCAGCCCACTCGTCGGCGTCAACGCCGTCGCTGCGCTCCCGTGATGGCACAGTGCCGCTGCACGCTAGAATGGATAACGGCGGCAACGTGCGCGTCGTCGTGCGCGTGAGGGCCTTCCTGCCTCGAGGTATAGACGGCATCGTAATAGAATCCTGATTAGTGGCTATTTGCTAACTCGGCATCGTCCTCTTACGTATTCAGAGACCGACCGTGGCGCAAAATGTCTAATTGACATGGATCCCATCAATCAGGTCACAACGTTGCTTGTCCCGGGTTCATATGACCCAGCCAACAAGAATGCCAGATCGCGCAAGGTAACGGAGGAGAAGAGCTTCACCTTTGACAACTCCTTCTGGAGTCACGATACCAGGGACCCTCACTATGCCACCCAGGAGGATGTTTACAACAGCCTCGGCGAGGAGTTCCTCGACCATAATTTTGAGGGTTACCACACGTGTATCTTTGCCTACGGCCAGACGGGCTCAGGCAAGAGTTATACCATGATGGGCACCCCCGACCAGCCAGGTCTCATCCCGCGGACCTGTCAGGACCTCTTCGAGCGCATCGAATCCGCCCAGAACGAGACGCCCAACATCAGCTACAGCGTACGCGTATCATATTTCGAAGTATACAATGAACACGTCCGCGACCTCCTAGTTCCCGTCATACCAACTCAGCCGCCTTACTACCTCAAGATTCGAGAGTCGCCCACCGAGGGCCCCTACGTCAAGGACCTGACCGACGTACCAGTCCGCAGCATCGATGAGATCCTGCGCTACATGGAGATGGGCGATAGCTCCCGGACCACCGCATCCACCAAGATGAATGACACATCCAGCCGCAGCCACGCCGTCTTCACCATCATGCTGAAGCAGATCCACCACGACATGGAGACCGACGAGACGACCGAACGGAGCAGTCGCATCCGTCTTGTCGACTTGGCAGGCAGCGAGCGGGCAAAAGCGACCGAGGCTACAGGCCAGCGACTCCGCGAAGGTAGCAACATCAACAAGTCGTTGACAACCCTCGGCCGTGTCATCGCCGCCCTCGCAGACCCCAAGTCCCAGCGTTCAGGCAAGGGTGGCCGCGGGAAGGACATAGTTGTGCCCTACCGCGATTCCATCCTCACCTGGCTTCTCAAGGACTCCCTTGGCGGGAACTCCAAGACTGCCATGATAGCCTGCATCGCACCCGCTGATTATGAGGAGACGCTCTCCACGCTACGGTACGCCGACCAGGCCAAGCGGATCCGCACACGTGCTGTGGTCAACCAGGACCAGATCTCGAGTGCGGAGCGGGACGCGCAGATCGCCGCTATGGCGGAGGAGATTCGCACGCTGCAGCTCTCCGTGTCGGAGAGCCGATCACGGGAGAAGACCGCAAAAGAGCAGGAGGAGAGGCTGGAAGAGTACCAGCGCCACGTGGGCAGTATGCAGCGTATGATGGAGGAGAGGGGTCAGGTGTATGAGGCCAAGATAAGGTCGCTGCAGACCGAGAACGAGGCCCTCAGGTTGCACTTGAGGCTGGCCGTGGACTCCCTGAGGAATCCCATCCCGACCGTTCCCATTGGCAGCCGTCCGGGTACTTCCAATGGCAAGGACGGCGCAGAGACGGGTGATGGGGACAAGGGGGATGACGGCGGAGAAGAAGATGAGACGTTTTACGAGGAAAGTGATGAAGACGAGGCATACGACTCGGATGATTACGAGGAACGGCATAATGAGACGCAAGAGCATATGCAAGTCCTGCTCAAGGATCTGGACAATTTCCGACGTAAGATCGGAGATGATAAGGGTAGATGGCTTGAGGAAGATGGCGATGCAAGGAGAGCGCTTGGAGAGCGAAGTAATGTTTGATGATACCACAGCACTTTCTTTTGCGCATGCCTTCGATCTGAAGACGACAGGACACTTGGTCTTGAAACATGTTAGGATGGGAACGCAGGGTGCTAAGGCGTATGAATGGAATTATTTCGGACTATCAGCATAGCCAGACACGAACATGGGACGAGAGAAGTGTATATGAAGGCTCTCGTACAGAATGCTGAAATTGGAATTGGGTCTGAGGACATAGCCAATACTGTGAGCCATCCGGGGCTTCCTTACACTCTATGTGTAAAAGCATCAAATCTAAATGAAGTGGCACCCTCGCAACTTTTGTACATATCCATTAGCGCAAGGCCGGTGCCAGGGCTGGCAATACAACTTACCCAGCTATCTGGAACACGCGACTAGCCGATGTTCAATGCTGTTCCCTATGCCACATCCGCATCTGGCGAGGGGCAGGGGGTCAATAACCCTCTGTCCCAGGTGGACGTTCAAAGCCCGTGCCTTACTTACGCTACCCTTCCATGGCGCTCTGTCTCGCTCTTTTCTCCAGCTCTTCATGGGTATCATCCAGATGGGCGGTAATGGCTTTCTGGCCCGTACAATCGCACCACCAGGTCTTTCACTCCGCTCTGTGTCGCTTGTTCTCGCCGTCCTCTCCACCTTCATGACCATTGATCTCATCCCTGCCCCTGACCCGACCAGCACCCTCGCCCAGCTCCTCCGCGTCCTCTGCCTCGTCCTGGTCGCCACCACCAATCCAATTACCATCGGCGTCGAAGAATTCACCGACGTTCTCGGCCGTGATCCAGCCCGAACTGCCTGGCATTGGCGGCGGCAAGCCACCGGTCGCGTTTCCCCTCAACACGCCTGGCAGACCCTCGATGCCTTCGCTGCTACCATCCACATGGCTCTCAAAGATTATGCGGTCGGTGTAGTCCTCGCCATCATCACCGTCTTCCTCGTCCACCGGATCGGGGTGGAGGTTCTGGCAGGCCGTTATGGCATCGAACAGCTTCACCTGCTCCGAGCGGGGCGTGGAGCCCTCCAGGACAGGGGAGGAGAGATCTGTGGACGTCGGTGGCGGCACGAGAGTAAGCTGCACGGTGTCAAAGGTCTCGTCGTCGGCGCCGCCGTCGGAGAGGTCAAGTTGCAGGAGGACACAGGGGGCCTTTGCGGCCTCGCTCTCGCCGTTGCTTGTAGATGGCTCAGCCTTGTGTTGCATCGCGTGCAGGGCTATGGAAGGATATGGGATCTGGACGCCAGTTGCGGATTTGCGGTTGAAGATTGTGAGAGTCCTGAAAGCAGAGAGCGTTAGTAACCTTCTACGGGTAGGATTGTGGCGGGAAGTCTAGGCGGCGGGACTCGTGTGTGCGTGCGCGCGCGCGTATCGTACTCTGAATTGACAAACAGCTCGATGTCGTCCTGTGTAACCATCTCATCCGAGTCCCCTTGAAATACTGGAGAGTCAGTGGGAAAGATGGGCAGCGCGGCCTGTTGATCCCTTGAGAGCCATGCTTTTGCGCCGGCCGCGTGGTAGTGCAGCACTGGCTTGCCGCCGTCGAAGGTCTCTGGTGTCGTGGATAGGTACTCTGAGAGGAGAGTGAAGTCGCTTGGAGAAGGCGACGTGTGTATAGTGGTGGGCAGCATCTTCGATGGTCCACGGACGCAGTCTAGAGTCTATCACTGTGGTTGGAAAGGGATGTTGTTATCCAATTGTGAGTGAGGCGATTGATCAGGCTGATGTTTAGATATCGTCGAGCTTCCAAGCTTGTTGTTTCGATTTGTATGTTGTCCGAAGTCGACCGTCGCGTAACTTTTTGGTGGGGCCGGGTTTACAACTACCTAGGTACTTATACATGTAGGTACCACGGTACTAGTACCTAGATACCTAGGTACTTATGACTGCCGTGACATTCGACCTCCGTCCCGCAGCGTGCAGTACCTAGGTACCTATACCTAGCACAGACACACCGGCCCGACACGGACCCGATCTCCGACCGCCCTTTTTGGTGGTGACTTGGCTGATCCATGCATCGTCAACATCATCAACAACTTCAACTGTCAATATCTCTCTCACACTTCTGTTGCTTTCCTACGTATGTGTGTACAGCTGATATAATCCTCTCAAGCTGTTGAAAATCTTGGAGATCCATCCTGGTCTTGCTGAAGTCATCATTACAGACATCTCACATTTGAACACGCCCACACTGCCGCTTGCTGCTTGGCCCCAACGAAATAGGATACATACGCTCCCGTTCCCGCATAAACGCCTCCATCATCACTTGCCAAGATGCATGATAACCGTACGTGAACCCACTATTCTCCTATACTCGCTCGCCATTCTTGCTTGGGAGTTACCTAGTCACCTAATGCCTTGAATACTTGGACGACCCAATTACAATCACTCACTCACTTACACCTCCCAGGGACCCACCCTCTCCTGGCCCAGGTTCCCCTGACAGTCTCCCCCTTCATCAACCTCCCCACCTCCACCACCCTCCCATATACCTACAAGGCCATGCCGTCTACCCTCCCGCCCTCCATAATGGGTGTCACCTCCGCTGCCGCCGATCCGGGGTCAATTGAGAAGCCACGCTATGTCATCTCGCAATCCGGCCATGCTGCTCATCCCGACGACATCATCGCGAGCTGCCGAGCCCTGCAGGCGCACCTCACGAAGCTGCAGACCGATGCCGAGAAGGAGCTCAGAGAGCTGGATGAGCGCATCAGGGCGAGGGAGTTGGCTGAGAAGAGGAGGGTGGCACCGGGCTGGCTGGACAGTGATGCAAGGCTGTTGGAGCCGCAGAAGGCTGGCGGTGCGGTTTCGAGTGGGGCCGGGACCGGTACCGATCTTTTGAGCGGTGACGTCGGTCATATCGATGAGGGCGCGAGCGTGAGTGACCAGTTGATGGGGCTGAGCCTTGGGATTGGTGGGCAGGGGCTGGCAGGACCTGCTGTGGTCGAGATGGCGGCACCGGATGATCAGGGTGCAGAGCTAGATAGGGCTTTTGGGGGGCTGCCTAATACCCGGTCGGAATAAGAAGTCACCACTCTAGAGGGAAAGCGATATGGAGATAAGGGTTCTCAGCCGGGTACAGGTTTAGACCATGGGGGAGAGGATGGGGCCTCGAAGAGTAAAATCTCTCTGGAAGATCTTTGTTATTGACTATTTATCTCAAGCTTTGTACCGACAATCCATTTTGAAGAGGATGCAGTCCTGTCCGCCTTGTCCGCCTCCTATGGGTGCCGGACTGGCTGGCAAATCATGGTGCGGTGGGAATGGACGAGTCTATCCCAGTGGTGCCCCTGGTGGGAGCTTCAGATATACTCAAGTGCACCTAATTGGTATCCTTGAGCATGCTGAGCGTACCCCAAGATCGTGCAGGAGGACTTTGCTGCCATTGGTGACGGTCCCACATCACGTGGATGGATTTTGCCAACACAGTGTATAGGATGTTCACATGTGGACAAGTGTGCCAGAACAGAATTCTGTCGCCTTCGCCCGTCTCCTCTCAACCGTCGGCGCTACTTACCAAGTCAACCGCTCTCTTCACGCAGACCAACATCGGAATGGATTCAGCCACAGCGATTAACACTGCTTCGGCCGTATTGTCCTTCATAGGGTTCTAATGGGATGTGGTCGTGGGTGCTAGGGACATCTACAAGTCTGCGGACGGAGCCTTGAAGGACAGCCACCAAATCTGTGAAACGGTAGACAACCTACAAGGCCTGACTGAGCACCTTGCAACGAGAAGACTTGGTGATTCGAGGCCGGACATGATCTGAAATTCCTCGCGTCTGACTGCAATACCATGTCAAAGGACCTGGTAGCGACGCTGCAGAGGCTCCACGGCGCCGGCGGCATGTTTGGCGCCGTTGAAGCCAAGTTGAAGACTATACGTAGGAAGGATTAGATCTGCTCGATCATGGAAAGGCTTGCCGAGTACACCTCCCAGATCAAAATGCTCCTAAGCACCATATTACTGTGGTGTCTTCCACTAATCAGGCGAGGCGGGGTCTGGCAAGTCGACTGCTATGATGCTTATAGTTGACCACAAGAGGACACAAACGGCATTGGAGTATTGGGCTGGTGGAAGGCACTTGGTGAAGAGCAGTCACTATCATTGAAGCACTGGCGATCGCATGCAAAGAATGCGAGAGAACCTCTATCGATCAGTCGTGTTCAATATCCTCCGGCAGTGTCCGAGCCTGATTCCGGCTGTCTTTCCCAAGCAGTGGGCTGCGCTACGGAGCGATGCCCAAAGAGAGCCCAGTGGTCATAGCCCTATCGATATCGAAGAATCTCTGTTTCGAAAATCGCACTTCAAGGATGCATTCGACCGACTCGTCACAAAGAAGATGGACCATCACTATTGTGTCTGCCCCTTAGTCGATGGCCTTGACGGATATCAGGAAGATAATTTGGAGCATCGTCAACTGGCTGAGGATGTCTTTGTGTGGTCTAAGAGGCCGAATGTCAAGTGCATCTTGAGCTCTCGCCCCTATCCTGCGTTCCAAACGGTCTGTCCCGAGGAGACAAGACTATACTTACATTGGCTTGACGAGCGAGTCATCTGCACATTTTCGCTGACAATGATCGAGAGAGATAGCAATATAGAGAATCTCCGCTCATTTATTAGCAGCCTCATCAATGAGCTATTACAGAGATATGAAGGTGTTTTCCTCTGGGTTGTTCTGGTTGTTCGGATGCTCCTCGGCTCCGCTGAGTACGAGACGAAGGAGATGCTCTTTGCCAAGCTTGTCAGTATAGCCAGGGAGCTTGAGGGGCTACACCAATGCTTGCTGGGATCTCTCGAGCCTATAGACAGACAACGGGCTGGAAACAGGCTTTGGTTAGCACTGTGGGAGTCCCACAGTGGGACTCACCACGGCCGCTCGTTGAGCAATTGACTTCCCTTGCCTATAGCTGGCTGGATATGTTGCAGGATTGCCTTCGCCAAAATTTGGCACAGATCTGAAGTCCTCGTCGAACAATGCTAGCAGTCCGAGCAACGAAATACGGCTCAGACCAGAGGTCTTCTCGAATTCAGGGTGCTGTTTAAGACATATCGGTATCGAAGATTCCTGTGATGATTTTTGAGGAGAGTTCAGTCTCTGCACCGCACCGTAGCAGATTATTTGAGACACTGCATCACGCAGTCGAGCTTCGTCCCTCGTATCATGTCCTAAAACGGTTGGAAGCTTCCGTGCACCCTTCTCTCTTCTGGGCCTCTTCGGTGAACAATGGGAAATCCATATTCCTGCCCTGCTCCAGGGTGTATGAGGAGCGGGGCTGTTTCACTGGAAAGACAATGTCGTTTCACCCACTTCCTCATTCGATTACAGAGGACATACCGACTATGCATTACGAAGTCTATCAAAATCAAGAACGATATCGGCTACTTCAGACTTGAATCTGCTTCTCTCCTGGACATGTGAGCGGTGCCCCTCAAGTCGTCCAATGTCTGATATCACCAAGAAGATGCTCTCCCATGGCTTCCATTTTGGGGACAGAATCCAATTGTATAGCTTGACAGTCCCATACGGTACCGCAACGGTGTGGATTGTATTCATCACTCGGCTATGGTTCGACATAAACCGTCTTCTGAACTATGTGCATCACCGCTCATTCAAGATCAGGTTACGACACAGTCTGGAAATTCTGGCGGAATCTCCAGAGAATGGAGAGGACCCAGATGTGATCATCGGCCTCAAGATTCTATCAAAGGATATTTTATTGGTCTACACCTCATTGGTAGGTGCGTTGCGCCTACTACGAAAGTAAGTAACAGAATACTTTCAGTTCACAGTCCGCCGTGGGAGGTATCATGTCTGGACAGGACAGTACGCACGCGTTGCCTTCTTGGGCCCTACCGTCATCAACAAGCTAGTAACATGTGCACTTACTGAGACTTCGGTTGGTCTAGCCTTCCGATCAGCCGTAGATGTGTCAGTTGGGGTCTGGTCGTTCGCGTGTTCACATACAAATTGGATCTTTCGAAGGATGCTCGAGTGTGGTTTCGACCGAGCTGTGTCGCCTTCCACCTGGAAAGCTGTCGGCCACTATGAAGAGACAAGGTCTATATCGGTAGAATTCTGGCATCCATGTGTATAAGTGTCGACAGGACTGAAGTATGGACGGCAGCGTGGTTCATCTTTCCTTTTGTTCATTCTCTGTCTTGTTTCGACCCCGCTTCTTGGTTCTCATGCATAATCCGAGATATTCTGTAGCCAGCATCAGAACAGAAAGGTCAAAACTTCCACAACTGTATCGTCCCCTTCGCCTATCAAGGTCCATAGGCCACAGTCATACGTGCCAAACTGCAAATTCAGAGACAGCCATATCAGAGAACTCGGGGAATGAGGGCTATAGTGTAGTTTTGTGGCGCTTGAGTTTATTCCGTATCCGAGCACATGAACCCCTGAAATGATATGCCTCAGGCATTCAAGATAAAGAGCCGGAAGCTGTGCCATCGAATATGGTACTGTAACCCTTGGGAACTACCTAGGTACTTATGTGAGATCTCAGTTTCTAGGGAATTGAAGGAGGTCTTGATTAGTGCCGCCTTCAACATTGTCTTCGGTTTACGTCAATCACAAGAGACATGATCAATAGCTAGTTCAACTCGGCCATCTGTTCATGTACTTGCATCTACAGTCAATTGTACCGGGTCAAGCACATTCGCAGCCCGAACAAAGTTTGGCCACTATTTAGAACTTGGCAGCCCGCCAGACAATTGACGCGGTATTCATAGCTACCCTCGGTTATGGCTCTCATATCTACATGGGTGTGGACGTTTAAGACCGTATAAAATTGAAGGTCTATTGAAAGCCATCAATTTGTTATCAATATAAGCCTTCGTACACGTCTTCCATGCGGTCAGATCGCTCACTAGGGCGAAGGCAACACGACCTTAGTAAATCTGTCTAGCGATGGAATCGTCGATAGCAAGGTATGCGAAATATGT
>LKEB01000065.1:162093-193531 GCA_003795295.1 Cytospora leucostoma | reverse complement strand
TATAAGCTTAGGTTATACTCAATATATACTCGATATATACTTACTATAGTAGTATCTATAGGTAGATAGGTTAGTAGAACCCAATACTACTTAATTATTAAAATCGATAACCTATAACTATTTTATATATACTTAGTATATAGTTCGCTTATAGTACTAGGATATATAAAACCTATAGTAGCTATCTTATATATATAATTATATATAGTTATATTAGAACGAATAATAATCGTTAGTATATACTTAGTAAATATACGGTTAAACTTATAAGTTTAATATAATTCATTATATATATTCATATAGGGAGACTATATTTAATTAGTATATACCCGTCTTATAATATATAAATACCTTATATATATAGAATACTAGGTTTTAAATATATAAAAAGGTAATAGTAAGGGTAGTTAATTGAGGAAGGAACTCGTTTATACTTACCCGTTGCGTATTAAGTATATATTTAAAATAAGTAGGGTACTAGGTTTATTAAAAGCTTAGGCTACCTACCTATAATTAAAATCTTATTGCCTAGGACTAGATATACTATATATATATATCAACTAGGTATTAAGGTAACTTTAGCCGGTTATTATACGATCTTACTAATACGTATAGTACTCCTATGAAACTCTGATCATAATTGAATATCTATATATACTGAGTATATACTCATAATATGGTCTATACGTGATATATGACTCGGGTATATTCTCTACGCTATCTCAGGTTTATTAGTAGAGTTCTAGGCTATCTGACCCTCTCTAGGCCATCTGAGCTTTAGTATAGGCCAGCCGAGCTGAAACCCCGGGTATAGGGCCAGCTTGATGAGGCAGAAGCAGTTTTTACTACCGCCTTGCAAGACAGAGAGAGAACATTCGGCAAGATGGACAAAGTCTCATACAAGTAAGTCATGTATATCCCAACTTTTATTTACTGGGTGACTATGATCATCCCAAAACATACATTGTATGTAAGCCTACAGATCGGAGCTGACAGACATTGGTCCGTAATAGAACCGGGAGGATCCTGCACGGCCTTGGCAATGTCAAGCAGAGCAAAGCCGAAATCGCCAAGGTGAACGGAGATGTTGATACCTTTTCCCGTTTACTGGATGAAAGTCTCGAACTTCACGAAGCTGCCCTTACTCAGTTGGAATCAACATTGGGGAATTTCCACCATCGGGTCGCTGATCTATGCCACCGAATGGGAAACCATATGATCATCAGACGGCAAGATTCTCAAGCACAGTAGGTCTGGGACAAACACCACACAAATACTTCTTTCTGACAGCTGCCAGGGAATACCTTAACCGAGCCTTGAAGATATGGGGAAACAAAGTATGGTACAGAAACCAGGTCGCCAGGACATCATACTTGAAGGGCTGTCACCTCGTGCAAATGGGAGGGGTAGCCGCTAAAGAAGGGCTGGACTGGATTCAAAGAGCAGAAAAGCTGCGAGCAGAGATCATCCCATATGATTCGGAAAAGGAGAATCTGTCAGTGTGTGATTTCGACGAGTTAGTGGTGTTTTGGTCGAGATAAGGGCATTTCGTTGGCTTAGGCAGGTATCGACTGCCTTGTTCCGCTGGATGGTATTGTTCTCTTGCGACTCTTTTTTCCCGTCTTTTTCCCTTTTGTTGTCTTTCTTTTTGCGTTGCTAAGTTGTCCTCTCAGATTGTTTCAGAATGTACCCTAGGACCAGATACTTAGACGATGCAACGCGTTTGTTGAATATGATACTGATACCTTTGGTTCATAGGTACTGTATTGATCTATCAAAGTTTACTCCACTGTTGTATATATGGAGGTTGACCGCATAAGTTAAGGCAAGATAGTCTCGAATGAAAGTGGCTGAGAAGTCACCACGGTAACTAAATTGGAATTAGATTAGACGGAGGCTGTATGAGCCCGGGAGGTTTGCACGAGTACTTGAGGTCTGCCAATGATGGGGTGATTTGTGTTGATGGCCTACAAGACGATCGTGCGTTTCAATACTGGTCAAGTCATCCAATCAATCCCTTGGGGGCTTACAGCACGGATGCTGGAAGAAACCAAAGGGCCCCCCGGGGGGGGGTGCTCAACAAGCATAAGACATTGGCAGGCGAGAAATGGGGGTACTGGCAAAGGAGAGTTATGTTGGAACCCCAAGTAGCACCTAACGCAGTCGCTGTTTCTTAGCTGACTCGCTAATGTCCTCATTCCCCAACGATGAGTCTCCTGTGTCTGCTACAGAGCTAATTAGCAGATCCAGGATTCTTCCCCAACTGCGTGATCGGATGCAACGGCTTCAACGCGTCCTCGATCATCGGTCGTTGGATTTGCAGCAACCACTTACGACGTTCTTAACAATGTCATGACAGCCCTTAACGTCCTTCGCAAAGTAGAACTGGTCAATGTAGGACATGTAGAGCGTCTTGTTATCGGGATTGTAGTAGTGCACTTGCGCGATGGTTTCTCTCTGACAGATGGCAACCGAGAAGACAATAGCATCGCAGCTCTATCGGGTTCTATTCGGTTCAATCTTCCCAAGGGTTGTCACGTATCCACATCAAAGAGCGAACACGGTGTGAGCCAGCAGTAGCCAATTGTGCCTCAGCTCTGTATAGCGTGCCGCCGGTAGCTTCTGACTTGACCTCAGGAAGGAAGGATGGGAACATGTTCTCCCGTGTGGGTTGCGAGTACGGCCGAACCCTCGAATTATCTGCCGCAGCGAGCTCGGGTCGAGTCCAAGCTGACTTGAGGGTAGGCTGATAGCCCACATGGTGGTCTCCGCATTATGCAGTGATATTTGGTCGCAGCTTGCTTCCGACCGACAAATTACACCAGACTAGGCACAACAGAACATGAACCAATTATTGAACTCAGCTTGCCCCAGTAGTTGAGCTCCCGGTCAGCGAGATCGTCTTGGGCCCAGACAGCCTTCATCAGTATCTTGACCTGGTCAAAAGATCTTGAGGAGTGCTGTTTCTCGGTCCTAGCGATGAGATCGAGGACGACAGTGCGGTCTTCATCTGTCCGGGCCTCGCAGCCCAAAATGAACACCGGGAATTGCCGCTCGCAGGAGCCCAACTGGGCAAACAGCGAGAAGGCCTTGTCGACGTATTTCTGTATCTTTCCTGCCTGCTCGAGCAGGTCGTCTGACATCCGATTGACGTATACCAGAATGGCCAACCGGTATAGTTCGAGTATGGTATTGGTATCGGCTCCCTCTCCGGGAGGTTCAATCCTTGTGAGCTTCCAATCCAGTTCTTTCAGGTAGGCCGTGTACTCGCACAGCTCTCGAGTCGACATTGTTTCACGAGGACTAGGCGACGCTATTTCACAGAACTCGCACAGCAGACCCAGGAGCGTCAGGCTGGATGGTGCCGCTGCATGAGAAGTCCGTTCATCTTTCAGGTAGTACGGGTCGGGTGACATGTATTGCGTACAGGTGGGCGGTGTCAGTGTTCCCTCCCTCCAGTGGCCCCAAGTTACACGGCCTACGATACCATGGTAGAATACCCAGTCCAAGATGGCATCTAGATCCGGGTCGCCCTGGGCACTTCCGAGGTGGGCAGTACTGATTATCTGTTTGACTCCGGCAACATACCATGCCCACTGATTTGAGGTGGCAGATGGCTGATGGACCTGACGGAGACTAATATTAGCAGGCAACAAGAATGCAATGCTGAGGAAGCGAGGAAGATCTTGACCTCGAAAGAACACAATAACATTCCCGCCGCGGCGTGTTGAATCACTTCTTTGGTACCTATGTTGCCGTTCTTCGACGCGGCTCTCAAAGCCTTGATACTTTTGATCTTGAGGTCGAGTGCATGTGAGTGAATGCCATAGCGGTGCAGAGAAGATAGAGCCAGTAACGACGAGAGCACTGCGGCGGCAGAAGGTGTATTGGTCGTGAGGGTGACGCGTAGTAGACAGTTGCCCAGCTCTGCTGGGTCATGACCAAACGTAGCCAGGGACTGGGAGGCGGCACATTGGACTTTTCGACGGTATTGTTTCGGTCAGCCCCTTCCTGAGAACCTATAGGGACGTGGAATTATATCCAGCAAATAGACGCACAGTAATGGATCAAATCTTTGTCATCGATATTCAAGGAGGATGGGTTCCATGTGACCGGTACTTGTAAGATGGGCCGGTTGTACACTGGCAATGAGCATCAAGACTCTACACACGGTCTCATGGGCCACAAAGGGGGCTGATGGCTTACTGTGTGGTGCCGAAGCCGTCAAGTAGTGGTGCATTTGAACGTCCCATGCGGACACTTGAACGATATGGATATCGGAATTTCGGCGATTTGACGAGTTAATGCCCATGATCGGCTTTCCAACCACAGCACGCCGGGTGTTTCCAGCGCTCGGCCAGGATAGCCGAAGGCCATATCCCTTACATTTGCGTTTGGATGCAGAGCACTGGGCGCAGGTGGGGATGGCACGGTCACAGGAGATTCTGCGATCTGAGGCCACAGAACCGGGTCAGTCTCCTACTTACAGTCACCGAAAAGACCCGGCGCTCCTACCTCTGCAAGTCCCGCAGCTCCTCTTGGCCAGAGGATTGACGACCATATTGTTCTGCTCTTTTGATAGTGTTGATCGGGATCCCAAATCGCGTGGAGGGAGCATGAAATGGGGGAAATCGTGCTCATCACTGGGTCAGCAGGGGAGGCGGCGTGTTGGCGACGGCCCAACTGACAAAGCAGTTGATAAAGCCGAAGGGACTGTGCCGTTGTCAGTCGGCCGCGGACAAAATTCTGGGCCCGGCCCGAGTGCATGTAGAGCTTAAATACTACGAACACATCCGCAAATATGTAAGGCTTAAATCGGGTCCAAGGGTAGTAGAGATATTGGTGCGCTGCAAGGAAATGAGCTGTTATTGTTTTGCCTAACACTGTCTGCTAAACCAAGTGAATACTTGGAATCCAATGGAAAAGCCAAGCTGCAGCGCTTGAGGATTTTCAACGTGTAATCAGGCTACATATCCCACCATAGCCCGAGATACCCTTCAGGCGAAATTGCACACCGTTCAGACGTGCCCGAGGCTTCAGGAAATATACAAGTCTGTACTTAGTCCAGGCAGGCTTTGACAATGTGATGAGAACTCGCTGCTCTCACAATGCGTCGGAGATAGGAGATTCTATTGAAGCGAACCGCTTCTGTTGAATATCAGCTCTTTTACGCTGCTACGCCAAGTGCCAGTAATCAACACTTTCTAATCTACCTAATACAAAACTGTATCAAGAGGACTGCTATAGCCTCAATCCTGGGTGTAGACAAGCATCTATGAACATAATAACCTGACGCCTTTCATGCTTTCGTATACATAAGTATACATAACGACCTCTCATGACTGCGACCAATGGAGGGCGTTGAAGTTGCTCAAGATTATATCAAAGTGATCACCATCCTGCGCGCACGTGGCCGGGAGTTAGGTCTCCTCTGCGAGGAATCAGCAGATCTAGCCACCACACCCTGCTAATTCTCTCCTCCTAACTCGTGACATCTGACTGTTTGGCATCCTGAAGGACCTTACTAGATGCTGGGGGGATCTATATAACCACAACGGCTGGAGAGTAACCTTCATTCTCGTCTGGAGTATGCGTCGAGAGCTTCTTCCAAGGGATGAGGAAGGTCGTCAAGAATGACAGACCAGCGAATCCAGTAGCTACGGCAAATACACTCTTGAGGCCATGCATGTAGGCAATGAGGATTCCACGATACTCTGGTAACGTTCCAAACACGTTTTTGAGCTCCGAGGCGCCGGTTGCAATCACCAAACTCGGATCGATGCTAGGGGCTGACTGGGGCAGCTTGGCCAGTATCTGGTTGACGAACGCAGCCTGTCCCGAAGCAATAGTGAAGGCGCCCCCGGTCGTTTGGAAGACTTGTTGTCTCGTCAGAAACCTCTTCTTAGCATTTCTTGTGCAGATGGAAAGACCACTTACACAACAGGCCTGCAGTTGCGGCCGCCAGGTCCTCGTTGTCAACATTGGCTTGGACGATGTTCATACCATTCAGGACGGCGAAGGCGATCGAAGCTCCGACAATGATCTGGTAGCCAATCCATTTGCCAGTTGAGGTGTTAATGTCAAGGGTATATAGCAGGCCGCACCCAATCGTCGCGATGATGGTGCTGATGCACATGTTGGGCGTCACCCATCCAGTCTTGGCAACAAAGAGTCCGCCGGCAAGCGAGAATATGCTGACGGCGATGACCATGGGCAGGTTGTCAACGCCAGATTGAATGGGGGTTGTTTCCTTGATAGACTGGAAATATATGGGAAGGTAGTTCATGAGGAGCATGTAGGTCCCCATGAAGAAGAGCTGATAGGGACACACGCTCCAAAATGTCCGACTCTTGAACAGCCGTGGCAGTAGCATAGCCCACTCGTCAAGATAAATTTCCCAAGCGATCAGCGCAGCCAGTATTGCCACGAAACCAACGAGTAAGCCGATGACCTTGCTGCTGTCCCAGGCCCACGTGGATCCTGCGTTCTGGAGGGAGAGGACGAAGCAAATGATTGTCCCCATGCACAGACACATACCAACAGGATCCAGGTGCAGGAGCTTCGTCTTCTGGGGTATTAACGGGGGTTTCCCAATAGCTGGAAGTTGGAAAAAGATGAAAAAAATAGCGGCGGCAACGCCCCCAAGAGGCAGGTTGATGTAAAAACACCAACGCCATGTGACGCGGTCGGAAAAGGCACCACCGACCAAAGGGCCCAGGACAGAGGCGACGGCATACGTAAGGCCCATGAATCCCATCACAGCAGGGCGTGTCTTCGGCGGGACGCTGAATGCGATAATGCTCATACCCCCGACGGAGATGCCGCCAGCGCCGAGCCCAGCGATGGCCCGACCAACAACCAGGGCATGAGAGCTCGGTGCGACACCACAGATCAGGCTGCCGACCTCGAAGGTGACCATTGCCAAGATGAAGGTCCACTTCAGGTCGAAGAACTTGTAGGCTTTGCCCCAGGAGGCCTCAAGACCACCGAAGGTCATGAAGTATGCTGCGGTATACCATGAGACATCATGGAGACCACCAAACTCATCTGTGATCTTGGGGATGGCCGTGCCGATTATGGTCTGTCATTATCCGCTTAGACATAAACCCCCATGAACCACGTACTATTGTCAATGTTTGCGGAGTATATTCTCACCTGGTCCAAGGAGATCAGAAAGACGCCCATCAGTGAAGCCCCAGCAAGAAGATAAAGGCGAATGCCCTTCGCATATTCGATCTCGTCTGGGTTAGCCGGCCCGCCTGGCTTGCTGCTGCCACTCTCCTGGAGCTTTCTATCCTCTGATGAGCCATGTTCCTGGCTGCGCTTCGATTCGTTGTCGCCGCTCATCTTTTCCGAGTCCTTGCCTGAACTGCGAGGCCGAGGCAGAGTCACGGTGTGAAGCTTGATATATTAGTAGAATAGTATTTTGAAATAAAGTAAGCTGGGTGTCACCCGTCGTTGGCGAGTTTGGCTCTGGTTCATATAGGTGCCGAGTAGCAGGAAACTTTGCAACTCAGGCATACCTCGCCATAGGATACCGGACGATATATGAATCTCAGGTATTTTGATTGCGCCATGGTTAGTGATTAGAAATTATCGCAAAAGAGACGCTGGAAAATTAATTCGAGGCAAGAAAATACGGCTTAGAAATGACCAAGCCTACCTACAGGTACCTAAGTAGGCATCATGATGCTATCGAAAGTACCCGCGAGTGATACCGCCGCCGCACACGCCATGCACCATGCCAGACCAATTTGCAGGGACCGCACATACTTGCCTCTCGTACCCCAGGACAAGTACAGGGATCGCGCATAGTTGCCCGCCCCCAAACCATCAGATCTGGAGAGGCTCTCAAGCGCCAATTGTCAAACAGTCGCAGTGGATACTTGCTGATCCGTCCGGACCTGGGCTTCATCGGTTTTGTTGGTCTGCACCATGTGTATTCCGATGGTATCTCGGCTCGGTACTACCGGAACTCCATGCTCATTGATCCTGATATTGGCGACCCTAATCACTGGCTCCGGCAAGCTAGCCAGCAGGAGAGACTCGATCACATCCTCAAGGCCATCAACGGCCCTCGCCAAAGGTTCGGGAGATCTTTGAGGTGACGCGTGCCGAACAGCTAAGGGCAGAGACACACGTCTGGCGAGACCTTAAGCTCAAGATTGTGGGGCTCCCGGCGGGCAGGGCCATCCTAATGGCGACGCTGCTCATGTAATGACGCCCTTCCGAGGCGAGGGAGGATACCATACACTCATTGACACTCGTATTGAGCGAGGTACTGGGGAGGCTCTACCGCACGGGACAATACAAAGATTTCGACGCTGTGTAGCGGGAGGTATCTGAATTCAATAGTGGGATATTGGAACGAGCTGGACAGGCCGCAAGAGGTTCTTGGAATCTCCATGCCGAAGCGCAACGCTCCGGGCCTATGGGAAGCCGTTCGTTGCCAAAATGAAGCCTATGTGGACTGGACATTGTGATTGGAAAGTAAAACAAGGGTTGCTGTCAGGCACATACAGTATATACAAGATACATTCATTACAAGAGTTTTGCTAGGTGCACAAAAACACACATACACGCTCTTCCATTCCACGTCTTTGCGGTGCCGTGGCCTGGGCTCCGATGTGGCCGGCGAGTGCGGACGAGTTTACGGTGGTTTGCGACGGAGGAAAGACGGAGATCGGGGCCAAGCGGCGTTCCACGTACGGGCCCGGTCGGGCGCTATGCTTGAGCAAGCACTGCTGAGTCAGCCGAAAAGCTGAAGTGCTATTGGGTTTGGGTAGGGAACAGAGCCCTAACCCTTTGTCATGATATATGCTTCGCCGTTCACTCAGGCCGCGACTCCCAGCAAGGCTCCCACGCTATGGAACACGTGCAGTGATATTGAGTATACCTTCCGTCATTCATAATCATCCATAATGGCCACGAAAAGGGACATAGACGCCGTCGCGGGCGCAGATAGCGACGAGCCCCTCCAGCAGCCGTCAACTAAGCGGGCGCGAAACGCAGGCAACCAGAAGAAGTCGAAGCAGTCCTCAGAGCCACAGACAGACCTGACCTACGGTCAACGACATTGCTTCCCAGGTCTCGACCATTCCGTCTCTAATAGCGACGAGGACCTCGAGTTCGAGGATGAGTCGGACGCGCTTGCGTACCTCAAATCTGTTCGGTAAGCTCCAACCTTGCACACAGACTCCTTAACCCTAGCTGTGATCTTTGGACTCTGGCTGAACCATCTTCTTATTCCTTCTCCTCCTTCTAGTGTGAAGAGATACTGATATGGTGAGTACAATAGTCAACAAGCAAGCAGCATTCCCCACCTCCTCGTCGCGCCGAAGTCAGGGCCACAACTCCCTCCACACCGCGCAACAGACGGACTAGCCTACGATGACGACGACGACCGCGGCGCAAGTCACCAAAGAGGAGCCATCGATCGCAGTATCTATGACGACGGCCTCGGCGACCAGAGAGGCTACTACGAAGACGGCGCATACACAGCGATCCCAGATAACCTCTACAGCAACAACAACAACGACCACCACCCCGACGCCGACGCCGACCCAGAAGCAGACGAAGACGCCGCCGCAACAAACGAAGCCGCCAGGATCGCCAACGCCTACTTCACCTCCATAACCACAAGGTTCACCACCCTCCGGCAGAAACTCCACCTCGACCCCCCGCCCGCCGCCCTCGCCGCCCTGACGCGCGAGCAGTCCCCGCACGTGGGCCGGTTCGGCCACAACTCCAAGACCTTCCCCATCTGGTCGGCGCGGCTGCAGGGCGCGGACCCGGCGCCGGCGCAGGTGGCCGCCATGGACAAGGGCGCCGTGCTCCGGCTGCTGCGCGTCGCGCTCGGGGGCAAGCTGCTCCGGAGGGGCACGGACCTGCCGGAGCGGACGTCGAGGTGGCTGTGGGCGCTGCTGGCGCGGCTTCCCGGCAGGGGGGAGCTGGACCACATGGAGGTCGGGTACGTGCGGGAGCTGGGGAAGAGGGCTGCGCTGCTGATGCACTCGCTGAGGGAGATGGCGGCGCTGCGGGAGGAGGTCGAGGGGTCCGGGGTGGGGCAGGGTGGTAATGATGATGGGTTGGAGGGCGAGGAGGAGGACTGGGATGCTGAAGGTGAGGTGGTCGATGGTGATGTTGATGGTGAGGGAGGTAACTCTGCGCCGGCGAGAGGGGAGGTCGAGTCCGTCACGGCGCATGACCTCCATCGCCAGGAGGAGAAGATACCCGCGCAGACCACCTCTTCGGACCCCCCGACGAGATCATCCTCCACTGTGCCGACCAGCAACCCCGAGGCTGAGGTCGACACCAAGGCCAAGGACGAAGAGGCAGAAGACGGGCAGATGGAGGATGGTGAGGTTGACGAGTCGGCGCCCATGGACATCGATGACGGTGACTTCGAGGCCGCCAAGGCTAGACTCCTTGCTAACCTGGATGCACTGGACGCTCAAGGGCCAGAAAAGCAGACAGCCGATGCTGCTGCTGACAGCGTAAAAGAGCCGGCGTTCGATCCGGTCAGGGCGCGTATGAACATGCGGGCCACGCTGAACATGATCCTGACAGTGGCCGGCGAGTTCTACGGTCAGAGGGATCTGCTCGAGTTTCGGGATCCCTTTTTCGGCCTGTGAGTTTAGCAGTGTTAAGCACAGCACATCCACAGCACAGTGATGTCCAGGTGAGATCACGGTGGGTGGGCACTCTTCTACAATCACATAGGCATCCGTCTGTGCTAAGCTTTTTTAGCTGTTCGTATCCCAAACTTTGTCTTATCTGCATAGTTCAGTTCAGACTCGCATAGACTATGAAAGTGCTATCAAATACAGCGATTCTCCCTCTGCCATCGTCACAAAGCACGCAGTACGGTGTACTGCCAGCTCTCGGAAGGGCGGATCCAATAATCAATATCCAACGCCACGCTGATGCTAGTACATCATATGAAGCCAAACGCCATCAATCCCAAACACAAAGATGATAGGCCAGTGTCGGCCTCCAACAATTTAATCATCGCAAACCATCTATCCCACCTCATGAGTAGTATCAGGGTTACTCAATACTCCATAGCATCACCCCCGAGGACTTTGTAATCCAAGAACTCTGCTTCGGGGAAGTCCTCTTCCACGACCATGTTCTCCTGGCCCAACTGATCCAACGGGTACGGCAAGGCACCGTCGACACCGGCGACAGCCACCGCAGGTACGAGCCTGGATCCCGCCTTGAAATTGTTCCGCCGATTCTTCTTAGGGACGGCCATTACTCGCGTGTTCTCCCACCCCGCCGGTACTAGGCTTCGCGGGCTGACCTCCCCGTCCATCCAGTTCCCACGAGGCACCTGCAGGCAGCCTGTCACAGAAGGCGTGTCACTGTCCTCATCTCCGCTGTAGGTGCGCTTCCGGGTTGAGGGTGGGCTCGTCTTGATTGCGAGTGTGGGCAGACTGAGGCTAGTGGTGCTCTCGACTGACTCTTGGCTGCTGGTGAGGGAGGGTACGTCGTCGATGCTAGGGACGGAGCCCGGCAGGAAGATGTCGGGTGATGAAGAGGGCGTGGTATGCTCGAAAGGGTCGTCGGGTTGGGACGAGAGACCGCCGATCTTGTTGATGCCACAAAATGGAAGTAGTTCCCGCTGGCCGGAGATGGATGGCGAGGCTCGTGTGCCAGGAATGGAAGCAGTGCTGGTCTTGGTAACAGACTCGTTGTCTGCCCAAAGATTGAAAGCACCGTAGCTGCCAGTCTTGTAGCCCTCGGGTACGGACTTACGGACCCGCATGCCGACGTTGAGCAGATTGGATTGTGTCTCGGCGGGCAACTCCACCCTGACGGGCGTCGATGGGCCTACAGAGCTCGTGCTCGTAACAGTACCGGTCGACGTGAAGAAGGAGGTGATCTGCCTTTGAGCGGGATCGCTGGCTGCGCCGGCGAATTGGCGTTTCGTGCGTGGAGCTGCCATGACTTTTGTCCGAGACTGTGTGTCTTAGGTATGTGCGGTTGAAGACGGAAGTGATGTAGGTGTACGAAGTACGATGGAATTGCTTGTCGTGGTACGAAGTTGTTCAGCCCGGCAAGTTGGTATCCGTAATGGTGTCTCGTGATGCAAACAGATTGACACAGGTCTACACCATGTGACGGAGCCTTAGTTGGTAGCTGAAGGGACTGTGAGTGGAGATTGATCTGCTTCGCCACAGATGAGATTGATAACAGAGCAAATTTATTGGATAGAGTGGCTCGGAGTGATGACTTGCGTCAAGAAGGCAATGGGAAAAGGGTTGGGGCCAGTTGGGGGCGGCGGAAGGAGCAGGCTGGAGCTCCAAGAATCTTGGAAGCCCCGTTTGCAGTGATACCATTGACCAGAGATGAACGGGTGGGGAAGTCGCGGTTGGTTGCACTCGCGTTCTTCCGCGTTAGAGACGTGTAAAGAGCTTCGTACTTAGTCAGCAAATGCCGAACCATGTTGATTGGCTAAGAGCGGATAGATAGGATCGCATTATTAGGTAAGACAGGATGAATTATCTAGGTATTTGCAGTATAGTACATAGCAAAAAAGTAACATTGCCATCTGGGCCCTGCCTGAGCGCGTAGGTATTGCACCTAGATATTGCACCTGCGTATTCATGGAGGAGCAAATGTATAAGTAGACATCAACAAGACAGATGGGCACCTCAGTAGTATCGTCATATTGTCACGCCCAAAGCAACCAGGAGACGCATACGGGTTAGAGATCATATAATCATCAGCTGCTGGGGCTCCCAAAGCTTATATTACAGTTGTCCCTATACCACAACGTCATTATGATCGCCGTTTGTGGAAGTCTACGTTCGTCAAGCTGTTGGCTGGTCCATCCAACGGGAAGGATGGCATTCTAGCATCTGGCAATGGCCGTGGGATCTGATACGATGGGGAACGACATGATACAGCAGACGGCAGGACGTGGGAGGCTGTGGATGGGGAGGACGGTTGCACCGGAGGCACAGCATGTCACAACAGACAATATAGACCACAGTTCGTGAATCCATTAAATTGCAAATCGCGAAGCACTCCGAGTTCCTCCCAGACCGCCCTCGGGTACGGGTATAGCGATCCTCAATCAGCGATCCACGTCATCACGTCTAGCAGCCTGCCGACCAACTTCATCTCACACATTTGCAGATGAATCTAAACGCTCGTGAAAATGCCCATTTCCGGCTATCCACCCAATGCAGTATATTCTGCGCAACACTGACGCACTCGTAATACGATACGCGACATGACGACGAGGAGAATTGGTTTCGTTGTGGTGGTGAACGAAAAGTCGATTGATGATGCAAAGTATCCGGACCCCAAACGCCTCCTCCAATTTTCGATGAGGTGAATTTTGGATGTTCCATCTTCTACCCGCAACACGTGTTCGGCCGAGCATCACTGTGTGTAGTAACTAAACGCCCATGTCGAGTATATGCCTTGCAGATATCCGATGTGCCATCAACCGAACCGGTTTTCATTGTCGTAAACAGCCGTAAGGAAAGGAAGCCCGATGTGCGCACACATCTACTTCCTTCGGAAAGAGCAGCCCTCGGTCAATCGTGCCTTACCACCGGTGGGCTGGCAGAGGACAGTGGTGCATCCCTGGCAGATGACGACGGTCTGGGCGTGGGAGAAGACGGTGGTGATGGTGAAGCAGCCGGGGCACTTGACGTCCATGAAGAAGGATCGGGGAGCCGGCACAAGGGTCTGCATACGGTGTTAGCGAATGGTTGTCCGCCTCGAGGCGACGACAGCTTGTAGCATCGCTGTGGCTTTGTTGAGTCGTACCTTGAGCTTGTGCTTCTTGGCCTCAGCAGCAGGGCTGGGGTTGAGGAGATCGACAGCGAGAACCTGGTGAGGGCAATTGTCAGTGTCTCAGTTCACATAGAAGATGCACCCGCCACATTGCGGGGGCACGTCAAACATAGGTCCAGTCGCTCCATCATGCAGTCGAGAATCATCGAAATCCATTTTCATTATCGCCTTTGGGTCCCTTCTCCTCTTGCAGTTTTGTTGCCTAGTGACACGGCGTCTCCAATCGTACTCGCATCGGTTCTGATTGATTCTGATTGATCTTGTGTGTATTTATTTTGTCGTCGGAGCACCACTTCACTGTTCCCTCCCACTGCATTACAGAGCGACCGGACATCATCGAGATCGGCTTACCATCTTGACTGATTTTGTCGAAAACTTGACCTGAGTCGAATCGAGGTATTGTCTGTAGGTTGACGAGGTACGTTGACGTAGAGAGTGTCGGTTGGCTCGTGGTCGATGACTGGATTGTCAAGACGAGGTCTCGCTGTGGATGGCGGGAAGAAAAGTTCGTTTGGGGCGGGCTCCAGTTTCCACACAGCAAGCGGCAAACCTGGAAGCACGCTTGGGCCACCAAAGCCCTAGGAGGGGCACGTGACTCGTCCCAGGTACGGCTTACCGTGGTACGTATCGGTGGCGGGCTCCCGTACTGTTTTCTCCGCTTTGTCCAAGTCATGCAGGGATCTCTAGATTTCCCCGGTCCCTTCTGGTCTCAACCTCTCAAATGGTCCAGCACCAGTTGACCAGTTGACTTGAGTTGGGGACCACCCCACTGTGGGGTCGCCATAGGTCAAGTCAACGAACTGCTGTCAACTGTTAACTGTCAGCTCCTGAATCATTACGGTGAGGACATATCAAAGTTACCTAGGTAACCTTTACTTCTGCAAAGACCTGACTTTACTACGCAACCAGCTCTGACGCCTCTCTTTTTTCCGAGAAGTTCTTGCCGTCCAAAACCACCTGGGCATTGATCCCCGTTCCACTGCAGGCTGCAGCGATACGTTCCCTCCGAACGGCGGAATACCTCAGCCTTGTTACCCCTGACGCATTATCAAGAGGTGCCCTTTCCAATCTTGGCCAATTTGCAACATGGCCGCCCCCGGAGACCAGCGGATAGCAGTCCCTATAGACGATCCAAATGCCGACACAGAATGGTAAGATTGACCGTCCCAGTCCACGGGATAGTAGCTAAATTGGTACAGGAATGACATCCTGCGAAAGCACGGCGTCATCCCCGAGAAACCTCCAAGCCCCACGCCCATGATCGAGGAGGCTATTCTCGAAGCCCGGAAGATTGCACATGAGAACCGGCTCGAGGGCAAAGATCTCGACGAGCTAGACGAGCTTGAAGACGACGAAGACGACGACTTCCTGGAGCAATACCGACAAAAGCGCATGGCGGAGCTTAACTCACTGCAAAAGAAGTCCGTCCACGGAAGCGTATACCCCCTGTCAAAACCGGACTACCAGCGCGAGGTTACAGAGGCGTCACACAAAGGACCGGTCTTCGTCCACTTGACGTCGTCGTCCGGTATCAACATCGAGTCGAGAGTGCTCTCAGAGCTGTGGAAGCTGGCAGCTAAGGAGTACGGAGACATCAAGTTCTGCGAGATGAGGGCTTCGCAAGCGATTGAGAACTACCCAGAGAAGAACACCCCTACAATTTTGATATACAAGAACGGAGATATTGTCAAGCAAATCGTCACGCTCGTCACAGTGGGTGGCGTGCGCATGAACATGCTAGAGGTGGACAAGATACTGGTCGAGGTCGGTGCTGTGCCGGATCGGGACATGAGGGTGGTCAAACGACGGAGAGAGGCTGAGGATGCCGAGGAAGAAAGACTGATGGCAGGTGCCAAGGGCATTAAGAGCAGCAAGCCGGCCGCTGACGATTCTGATGAAGACTGGGACTGAATGACAGCTCGAGACGAAAGCCACGACTGCAAGTGTCAAACGCATGAGGAACATCATACCGCCCCC
This sequence comes from Cytospora leucostoma, assembly GCA_003795295.1. NCBI lineage: Eukaryota > Fungi > Ascomycota > Sordariomycetes > Diaporthales > Cytosporaceae > Cytospora > Cytospora leucostoma. The sequence goes on along the minus strand of LKEB01000065.1, from coordinate 177,739 downwards.
AGCAGCTCAGAAGCCTTTTGGCAGTCTTATGTGGTCCGGCGGCTCTAATCCAGCGGCAGATCACCCAAAAGGGCTCTGCGCAAAGCGTAGGGGGGCTAGACAACGCTTCATTCATGAGCCTGGGCCAAAGCCCTTGCGTGTTGGGCCACGAAGCCCATAGCATCGCATAGCGATCAAATTGCCGATTTTGATCATAATTATGCGTATTTAGATACGCCATATACATACGAATCAAAATCCAGGTCCATCCCCGTCCTGTTCAGCCAACCCCATCTCAACCTACATCCGGGACCAACCTTCCAAAGTCATTGCCGGTACTGTTTTGACTCTTAGTATGAAGACTGGCAGGGGCAGAACATTAATCAACCTACTCTGAACTCCGTATTCTCCTGGTCGGTGAGGTCAAGAAACTCGCTGTTCTCTTTGTGCTCGACTTCGGCCACGACTCTATCCCTCCGTTTATTCTCATAAGCGTAGTACGCCATCAGAGCGATCGTCAAACAACAAGCAAAGGCCGTGGTCACGACGATGGCAATCTTTGCGGGGATATACTTGGGCGCATCTTTGCCCCTGAAAGTCAAGGGTCCGATGATGTTTCCCAAACCTGCATTGTGTCTCGGGTCAGCTCTTCTCGCCTGGGGCCACTTGTACAAGGATGAGATCAGCGGAACAACAATAGAAGCCTGTGGCTTACAGAACGACATCAGAAGGATCGCATTCATCGTCACCTTCTTCGTATGTCCCGAGTAGTTCGCACCAGAATATGAGTACAGCAACGGCAAGCCCGAACCGATGACATTGGTGAGGTAGTTCCCAGCCAACTTGGCCCCCTTGTTGTCGTCCGCCGTGAAAGCCAGGAGACAACCGCCGACGACGCCCCCGAGGAGAAGATACGATATGATGATGGGACCACGCGTGCCGAACCGACCGGCCATGTAGGTCGCGCTGAGGACGGATATGACGGCAATGACCCCCGATGGGAGCGACAGCAGAGCCGTCTCCTTGGACGTGTAGCCGAAGCTCTTGATGATGGTCGCCTGGTAAGAGCTGACGGCGCCGTTGGGGACGTTGGATGAGATGGTGATGAGGCTGATCAGCCACGTCTGGGGGTCGTTGAAGCACTCCTTGACCTGATACGGCTTGAAGTGCTTATTCTCAATGCCAGTCTTATTCTCGCGCAACCGCTCAATCGCCCATATCTTCTCATCGCGCGTCAAGAACTTGCACTTCATGGGATTGTCCGGCACGACACACATCACCACAACGCCCACGACGATGGTGACCAGCCCGAACACGAGGAACATGATCTGCCAGCTCGTGAAGGCCTCGCTTGTATAATGCTGGAAGCCGAAGCTCGCCAGGCCGCCGATGATGCTCCCCGTGCCGGTGCCTACGTACCAGAGCCCCATCCGCGGCGGCTGCTCCGAGCTCTTGTACCACATGGTCGTGATGAGGATCAGGGCCGGGGCTATGGCCGACTCGAAGCAGCCCAGCAGGACGCGCAGGGTGACGAGGCCGGCCCAGTTCCTCGCGGTGCTGACGAGTGTGGTCATGAGACCCCAGAGTATGACGTTGGCGCCTAGGTATTTGGCTGTGGGCAGGCGCTGCATCAGGTAGCCTGTGGGGAGCTCGAAGGCGAGATAGGTCACGTAGAAGACGAGGGCGAGTTGGGAGAATTGGTCCGAGGTTACTTTTTGGTTATTCGGGATTTAGCAAAGACTGTTTACCATCTCAAGAGGAGTTCCTGCTGCCAGTCTTTTTCTGGATGAACCTGCTTGAGGGAAGGAGGATGGGGTGGTAGTTATACATACTGTTCGTGTCATCCTCGAGGCCCATAACGTTGGCATAGTTGATGAGTGTCTTGTCGAGGTACTGAAGGTTGTAACAAGCCCCTGAACATGGTCATCAGCAACAAGCAGTGTACCTTCTTAAGAGAACAATATCCCCAAGACGTACACAACAGAGGCACGATACGCCAGTCTATCTTGTGCACCAGTTTTTTCTCGTCTACCTCTGACATACTCCCAGTCTCCTCTGTGTTTAGGAACTCAAGAGCAGCATCGACATCCTTGTACTCAAGTGCCTGCTTCTCTGGATCACGGGTGACGGCTTTGGCCATAGCGGTCTTCTCTTCCGTGGCAATCACCTGGTCGTGCGATATATGTCCGGCCATCTTCGAGACACGTTTGAATTCACCTGCAGGAGAGAGTATGTCACGGCTAAGCGGGCAGAGATGGGAAACCACAGACGGAGTATATTATATTGGATCAGTAAACTCCCCTCTGAGCCCAAAGCTGATTGACATGATAACTCAACGTCATACTCTGTATATGGCCTGCAATACGTCGCAGCCAACCACGCACATACAGGGCACAAGAGACCACCGGCAGTACCGGATCTAGAATGCATGTCGTATGAGTGGTATAGCTGGTATCGTATCTTGAAGTCGACAGGATCTCTGCAACTAAGCCAGCAAAGGAGGGGACTGGCCACTCAGAAGTCGCCGACAACTTGGAACTGATGCAAGGCCCAAGATAAGGAGATGGGGACGTTGTTGGGAAATGTACCGGGTTGGATGGGCACAGCGGCACTCACTAGCCCATCCGTTGATATCTCTGTAAGTGTGTGTCCAACCATCTATCTATCTCCCTGTTCTAATGTCTATCTGCCTCTCTGTCAGTCCAGGTTTGTAAGGGGCTGAAGATGTATGGCCCTGCCTGGGGGTCAAGTATTATCATTCTCTGAGCGAGCAGCCTTTGCTCGGGCTTCGTGCTCAAGTAGTTACTGCATCAACCTTCTGAAAGCTCACTGATGTTGGGAATCATATCCTATCAGCCGGCAATTGTGTTCCAAAGTCCGTGTTTTCGACCAGGTGAGGCACATACTCTTTGCGACGTGGTCGATCGGGCTTGTGGTAGTGGTAGTACTTACGGTGGTGGTGGTCAAGCTCCGTGAACCGGGGCGGATTGGGCCCGTGCTTGGCATCGGCAATGGCCGATGTGGGGCACTATGCAGGGGCTACTCGGGTACTCGGTGTGCTCCAGATGCCCTGTTGACCCAGTACGATATAGCGTACCCCGAGTACATAGTGGACGCGTCTTCCAAGGTTACGCGACTGGCTCGCCCTATGTCGCTATCGATCTGATCACCTGCATTCAATACTTCACTTTGACGTGAGACTCTTGGTTCGCAGTCTCGCGGTAGGCAGGTGTCCGTCTGTCTGGATATTGGGCTACGACATACTCTTCTTTGCTTTTTCCCTGGTTCCTGGTCTGTGTGGCAATTCGGCTGTGAACTTCAGCTTCGGGAGCAGTGGTAGTCGCAAGCCGAGGAGATATCCCGAGACACCGCCCTGATTACCGACCGCCATGGCACACCCCAGAGAATTCAACATGACAGAAGACCCAGAACTCAGTGTCCCGACCGGTATCCAGGAGCCCAGTAGTCCCCCAGACAACGAATCTCATCGCCCACCCACACGGGACCGCGAACCAAGTCTTCCCCCTCTACCCGCCGTTTCATGGGATGCCCAAACACAGTCATTCGCCAAGAGGAAACGAAGCACTGCCTCACAGATCTTTTCCGACTCCAGTGATCCCGCCATATTTTCCAGTGACGATGACCCGGCTTTAGACAACTACGTTGAGGGCCGCCACAAGAAGAGGCGCTATGTCGGCTCGTGGTTCCAGCAGCATCCAGCTCCCGGCAGCTCCGACCTTGGCATAAGCCACCGGCCGGCCTCTAGAGGGAAGCGGGAATTCGTACCTGTCGACAGTGGTGTGTTCATGGGCAGTGATGCTTCCATGGATGACATTTTGGACGAGCTCCCGCTGCCCCAGGCGAATAAGACAATCTTCCCGCCAGCACAAGCAAAACCGAAACGGAACCCGACACCGACTCCGACACCTCCGCAGCTGAGCCAGGTCCCGCGCGGGTCTCAGACGTCCAAGCTCCCGGAGGCCGAGGACAAGGCGCAGGCGTTGATCCGTCGATGTATCGATACTGGTGATGAACGGGCCGACTTATCGTGAGCTTGATAGACCCTCGAGACCCACATGCGTATCTCGCGAATACTGACATCAATTAGTTGTCTGAATTTGAAGCATGTCTCCAATTCGACGATCTCTCTGTTGTCGGAGATCGAACGCATCCCAAATGTGGACAAAGGCGTCCCCTTCGAGCATCAGGACCCAGAACTGAAGCTCTTCCTCGGGAACAACCAGCTGACCCAAGTCCCCAAGGCCGTCTTCAACCTGGACCACCTGACGGTTCTGAGTCTCCGCGGCAACGAACTGACGGAGCTGCCTCCGGCCATCTTGCAGCTCAAGAACCTGGAGACCCTCAATGTATCGCAGAACAGGTTGAAGTACCTACCCATCGAGCTTCTCGAGCTTATCTACGACCCTAAGTCCTCGCTAAAATCCTTGATGCTCCACCCGAATCCGTGGTACCAGCCTAATGTTTCCGGCCCGGAGGTTCCCTGGTCCCCTGAGAATGTGGACCGAGGACAGCATGGGCCGGGCCCCGAAGGACGAGGAAGCAGGTGGCTCTCCCAAATCCAAAACGAGCCTCCCACACATCTCGATGCGAAGCAGTGGGCAAGGACACCAGTACAGTTCTCAGACACGACAGGGACGGTGTACTCGACCTTCAGGATCGAAACGGGCTCGACCCACCTGCCCACCGAGGACCTCGGCTCAGAGCCCATCTTCCCCCCACAAAACCCAGCCCAGGAGAGGGCACTGCAGTCAGAAGGCAAGGTCAAGACAACAAAGGTGCACTCCCTGCTGGAATTGGCCCTGCAGGCATGCTCGCGGAACCCCTTCCTCGCCGAGATGCCCGACATGCTCACGAACACCACGCACGCGCGCATACGCGACCTGTTGGTCGACACGCAGGTGCGCTCGTACACGGGCGGCGTGGCGTGCACGGTGTGCAGGCGGCCGGTCGTCAAGCCCACGGCGGAGTGGGTCGAGTGGTGGGAGGTGTTCTTGAATTATTACATCCAGAGTCCCCCCCGAGCCGGCGTGGCTACTAGTAGACATCATGCGGGAGCGCCCAGCTCTGGAAGAGACACGGATAGGGAGCTTGTCTCGAGGGTGCAGTACCTCACGCAGATACCTGAGGAGAGGTTGGTCCCTTTCATCAGGAGGGCGTGTTCGTGGAAGTGCGTGCTGGATAGGGTTAGGGGTTTGGGGAAGGGGGTGGAAGAGATGAAGGTGTATGGTGCTTGCCCATGAAGAATTGCAAGATAATAGCGGTCCAGATAACGGTCCAGATAATGGTCCAAACAACGGTCCAGATAAGACTTTAATGACATTCGTGGGAGCTTCGTGCTCGATTTTCAGATTTTAAGGACATCCGTTCAGGCCTGCGGTACCCTAGGGTACCCATCCGTTGATGTTGCCACACCCTATTCAGCTGCTATGTCCTCATCCAATGCTTGCAGTACCTCATCCGCCGTGGTGTATCTGTTTGTCCAGCACCCGAGGATAATGTTCCCTCCAGATAATCCTTGAACGTCAGGGAATTCTCTTCGTGCAAACAGGTCGTCAACCTTTACCCTGTAGCTTTCTAATTCCTCACATGTTCTGAAAGGTCCATGGTCTTGGTGTGGCCAGTGGCCTGTCTGGATCGTGTAGAGGATCGACCCTAGGCTGAAGATGTCGGTCGATGGTACTGACACTGGTTCCGCATTCGGGTCAAAGAAGCCCGGGTCTGGCAGATGGCCACCATCCAGGCCGAGCTTCTCGGAATACGAACCACCAAAGTCGCAAAGCCAGATGTGGAGCGACAGGGGCTTTGTACCGTGAACAAGATAAATTCTCGGGCCGGACATCAGAATGTATCACTCCCTGGTGATGAAGATACGCAATTGATTCGAATGCTTCCAAGGTTGCCGACACCACTTCTTACGCGTGGATAGTGAGATACCTGGGTAGCATCTTGGTCCTCGTCGAGACAGCGCTGGAGACTGCCATGACTGGCCTCGGCTAGGAGTAACCTGTGTGGCATACCGAGCTGCTCAGACCAGCCATAACACCTGAACGGGGTCAGCAGCGTGTTGTGAGCTTCATCGAGGATTATGGAACAGACGCTACAATTTTGGGATGTCTGGAGGGGGCCCTTCCCAATATCCCAAAAGATCTGGCGCTCGACCGAGAAACTATTGGCGATCCGAGCAGTCAAGATATCATAAGCGGGGCTTTCTTTCCATACTTCTAAGGGATATCTCAAGACTATGCCGGGCCGTACGCGACGGAACCTTCGAGATCTTGTGCACTAATTTGCAAACGAGTTCTTTGATTGCTACATGGTGCGGCGTGCTAAGGGATTTAGAGGTTCTTTTCGACCTTGAGTAGGTATATCTATCCAAATGAAATAGAGCGCAAGATGTGAAGGAACGTCAAATATGAGATAGGTTGTCGCCGCACTGTCTCAATGATAAAGGGATGAACCAACACGTGGTATTTATCTACTATTATACTAGCAGTCAGCTCCTGAGCAATATTAGAAGCCAGCACTGAAAGAAGAGACACAGTAGACTACATGTTATACCAGAATTTATCAGTGCTAGGGTCGTTGTACTACGCTACGTACATATAGGTAGGTACCATCAGTAATGTGATATGACTTTTGAAACGAACCACCGCACACCGTATGCTTCGAGACCTAGGAATAGAGGATGGAACTTGCAAGTCTTTCCCTAAGTAGTCTGACTATGGGAGAGCGGACGAGATCTCGTATTTAACACTGGATGTGGTCGCATGTGCTTGTTTGTCGTGAGTGAAGCTTCTATCCTCGATCAAAACCGCCTGGGTCACCATTTGTGGTATGAGCGGTGGGTAAACCTGACCTGAGCGCTGGGCGACGGCGGTTAGTCCGAAGCATATATGTCGAGCTGGGGGAACTAGGTCCTAGTTACCTGAGAATAGAACTTGAGAAGACATAAGAGGTAAATAGAAGACGCTGAGTGGCCGGCCCTGAATGAGGCCACCAGACATCCCACGCAGAGGTGAATGTGGCAAGTAATTATTTTCCAATTCAATTTTTTCAAAAAAAAAAACTTAGGGTAGATGAACCGCGAACCATGGTCGCCTCGTCTCTATTTCTTGCTTGCCTCATCTGCTTTCAACGTCATTGCCCTCTCACCTCTCTGGTAGACATATAGCGCCTCGTCCTTCCCAGCAAAGCTCGGCACGGGAATCTGGACGACCTTGGTCCACCCTGGCTGTTCCCTTTCCATATACTCGTCGAAGGTCATGTCCCTGAAGCTCGTGTATCCATTGCGATTCTGCGTCCCAACAACAGCGACCGTGTCGCCCTTATAAGCGTCCATCAGACCCCTCGTGAATCCACCCTCCACACCACCACCCACACCCCCTCCAACAACAGGATACACCATCAGCAGGACCATATCCTTTCCCCCGGCATTCTTCCCCTGCGACAGCCACCTTGCACCATCCATGATAACAGTATCGTCAACCCAGCTCACCCGCCACTCACTCTGCGCGTTATCCACAGGCGCGACATCCACCCCGTGCTGCCGCAGCATAAAAGCCCAGTACCCGTTCCCACTCCCCATATCCACGACCGTCCTGCCGTCCGCAACAGCCCGCAGGACCTCGAGGCTCTCGTAGGACGGCACCACGCACCCGAAGTGGTGCATGAAGATGGGCAGCACGTGGTGGCTGTGCGGCCGCGCCTCGGACTCGGGGCACGGCCCGCACCACTCCAGGCTGCGGCATGACCAGGCCCAGAAGTCAAAGTACGGGTTCGGGGGCAGCGAGGCGGCGGACTTCTTCTTGGGGACGGACAGCTGCTGCGCGGCGCCCGGGTGGATGTAGCGCTTGGACGAGAGGTTGGCGGCCACGCTGGCCCGCACGCTGCCCCTCTTCGCGTTGGACCCGAAGGCCTTGAGGGCTGAGCTTGTCAGGCTGGTGGGCTGGAATATGCGGACGTAGTCGTCGATGTCCGGGACCGGTGGCGGGTCAAGGGTGTTGGCGGGGGTGGGCCTGCTGCTGGCGTCGTTGTTGTCACCGGGTTGAAGTTGTTGTTGTTGTTTGGCATACCAGGCGTGCAGACCGTTGGCCCGGCCGAGGCGCACGATATGCTGGACCTGCGGGAGGGTCACTGCTGTTATGGCATGGTAGGTCCATGTGTCGTTGGCGGGTAGCTGGAACCAGGTGGTTATTGCGCCGGAGAGGTCATCGTCCTTGGTAAGGAGAGAGAGAGCCTTGGACCTCGCCTCTGCGTCTTTGGTCCGGGTGCTGGGGTCGAAGGCCGGTGAGCCGACGCACGGGGCGGCTCTCTTTGCCATGTGATAATGGATCTAATGTGGAAGTGTGTGCTGTAGGTAGGTGGTGCTGCAGCCTGCAGGTAACGTTTAATTCACCCCATTATGGTAGGTTTTAGGTACACTACTGTACGGCAGTTCGAGTCCGGGACTGCAGTGGACCGCCCGGCATCGATCGCAAGGGCTTCCATCTCCAGCGACGGATCGGTGGGTCGGAATCCGGACCCTAGCCTTCTACACTAGTGTACTGTAATAATCAGTACGTAGTACTACCCTACAGTAGATGGTGTGCTAATCAAATTGCCCGATCCAGAACGGAGCAAGATCTTTCAGTCAAGGGCCCTGGCTGCAGAGGACAGGAGGCAATATATTGTTGATGCACCCCTTTCTTGCTGTAATCAAAATGAACAATCAAGTACGGATCCCTGGGTTCTCAAGCATTTATTACCTAAGGTAGAGGTACTGCACTAGGTAGTTTGATGCGATTGATCGGGATTTGGGGCTGGATTCGAGATCCATGAAATATCACTAGCAATATCTAAACACTACCTAGGTAATTAGTACAGACTAGATAGACTAAGATCTGTTCCGGCCTAGGAAAAGCAACGTCTGACGAAAAACTCAGAGTCGAGCATGATTCGTCAGATCTGAGAAAGTCTTTCTGTCTTGCTTGGCAACAGCAGTCATCGAACATCACTACATACCTAGGGACCTACGTAGTATACATATTGACAGAGTACGTGTCCTAGTGTCTAGGTAATGAAAGTAGGTGTCCAGACTGTGCCAGATGGGTGATACCATTGCTTTTCCCTCTGCCTGCTACCTGAGTCTCACCGCTCGGCCTATGTTTCATGGGGGTACTAATCAATGATAAGCACTACGAACAGCCATAGGAAATCGGAAAACGTTCAGGCAGGATGGTAATATATACCTAGGTACTTAGGTGTCGATGTACTTGATTATCCGGTCCTCACGCCCAAGTGCCTCCAGGGCTTCCAAGGTTCTATACCAGAGGTGGGTTTAGATATCCTACGTAGGTATATGTACATGATGGTACCTAGGTAAGTACCTAACCCTGGAGGTGTCATCGCCGCCCTTTCCTCTTTTCATGTATTGCCTGCAAGCACTCATCACTCCTGGTTACACTCGCCTATCGTGTGTGACGTCTCACTCCTGCCTTTGAACGACCTCGGGACTTACCTAGGTACCGCCCTGGAGTACGTACCTACCTACCTAATCCACCCACCTACATACGTGCAATGGAACCTACCGAGTTAGGTGCATTACTATAGGTTTACGACTGTACAGTACTGTACATATGGCAGAATGGCTGTTGTCGTCCTCGATTGATTGTTCCCCCCGGTGACCATTCCCATCTTATATCGAAATCCCATCAGTTGGGCACTGTATTCTTCCGGCCAGTCCGCTTGGTCCGGCTTAACCAACCAAACCACTCTCGTCTGTCTTCCTCGCGCGCGTCATCATCATCTCCACCAAAAGCTACTCGAGGCCTAATCTGGTCGAGCGAGCGAACTCACACAGTCGAGCTCACAGAGTCGAACTCAGAAAGGTCAAACTCGTCTATCTGTACTCGTACTAACACTTGCACTCGCCCTTCATTGTCGCCACCCGTGGATGCCACATAGTACGAAAATGCCCTGCGTCGCCGCCGGTGCTCCCCTTTTGTGACCTGCTCATCAGACACTACGTCCGTACCCGAGATATGAGGTAGCAATGGACCCTCTACACAAAACGGACTCAGCCATCTCAGTGGCCTCCAAGACCATTGATCACGATGATCAACTGCCTACTTCTCACGGAGAGCCACCAGCCAAGAGGTTCAAGTCGGCCGCACACAACGAATCAACAGGTTCAGTCACTGCGGATTCGCACCGAGGACAAACGTCAGTCACACAAACAACGGTAGATCCTGTGTCCCTCATGGAGAACCTCATACCGCCTCTGGACCACGCCGTCCGCCCAGGAGCACATGGGAGTCCATCACCAATCTTCTTCGATCGGGCCAAATCACCTCTGGTTGCCAACCAGCCACGGCCACCCACCTCGCCAAGCTATAGACCGGGCCCACCGGGTCTTTGGCCATCGATTGAAACCCCAACCGCCTATGACCCTGATTCTGACTATGCACAAGACCAATCACCTTCCGCAGCAGATACCACCGGTGAGCAGCAGAACGATCGTGACGCTGTGTTCCAAGCATCACACGGGACGATAGCCGTGGACCATGACGAGTTGGAATCAGACCCGGGCTACGAGTCGGATCGCGCAAGCTTTGCGTCGACGTCTCTATCTAGCAGTGCACGAGACTACCTATACGAGAACGGGCGGCGCTATCACAGGTTTCGGGAGGGCAGGTACAACTTCCCCAATGACGAGGCCGAGCAGGATAGGGAGGATCTGAAGCATGCATGCGTCAAGATGCTCTGTCAGCAACTGCACTTCGCGCCAATAGACGAGCAGGCGGTGCAGAATATTCTCGACATCGGCACCGGTACTGGGATCTGGGCCATCGAAATGGGCGATCAGTTCCCTTCAGCCAATGTCCTTGGCATTGACCTCAGCCCCATCCAGCCAGACTGGGTGCCATCCAACGTGCATTTCGTGGTCGACGATGCAGAGAGCGAGTGGCTTTATCCAGAGAACCACTTCGACTACGTACATTCGAGACATACCGTTATGGCCATCAAGGACTGGCCAAAGCTCTACCGACAGGCCAGGACGTGAGTAACTGGTGGACGGGCTGTGCTCAATGCAGAACGGCTAACATCGCCCTAGTCATCTCAAGCCTGGCGCTTGGGTCGAATCTCAGGAGATCTACCACTACCCCATATCGGCCAACGGCACCATGCCTCCAGACCACCCTGTTGCGCAGTACTGGGCGTTGATCAATCAGGGACTTACAAACCTCGGTGTCGACTTTCACGCTGCTGCAGGCGGTAAGATTGGAACCATGATGCGCGAGGCCGGCTTCGAGAATGTCCACGAGCGCATTTTCCATGTGCCTCTCGGTACTTGGGCTAAGCATCCGAATCTAAAAATTGTCGGCGAGTACTGGAGGCAGGTCCTCCTCGAAGGCGCCCAGGCTATTGCACTGGGGCCCCTCACAAGGGGCTGTGGGTGGACAAGGGAACAGGTCGAGCTTTTCCTGGTCGAAGTCAGGAAGGCCTACTTCGACAATAGCTGCCTGATGTATATGCCAATGCACATCGTCTGCGGCCAAAAACCGGAACAGGGGTATTGACGGCAGACTGTGCCGGAATGCTGGAGATTTCATAATGTGATTGGATGGTTGCGTATATATTGTCATGTTCAATGGGGGGGGGGGTGCCTTTTTTTTCCATCACATGATACCAGACGGCCGGCATGGCGTTGGGTTGAGCTTATCAGAGCTTTTAAGGTCCGGGAATATTTCTGTTCGAGATGAGACATGGAGAACTGGGAGATGCGTGGCGTATGCCGATGGATTTGTATGAAGGCACAAGATCTTTGTTTGCTCGCTGGTCTTCGGCTTGATACCACACGAGAATGCTGGCTGCCGAGGGCTTGTTAAGCGGACGTCCAATCGACAGCCCTGCCTGACCACCCCCCGGAAACCAGCCCTTGCTCACTCAACCCAAGTGCTTGGAATGGAGGGTTCCATGGTGATGACCCCGAGCCTTACAGCCAACCGCTTAAGGAATCGCTTAGGAGGGCCATGCGGTTGGTCTGGACAAGGTGCTGACGCTCGTTGACGTGCAGCAATATGACTGTCAAGGGTTGTTCAGGGCCCACAACAGCGTGGCACTATAACAACAAACTACTTTGCCGATGGCCGAAAGAAGGCCCTTGCTTGACCTACCTTGCCCTTGAGTAGAACTCATGGACCTGCTTAGCAACCCGATGGGGCTTCTCTCAGTGGACATGGTAGGCATGAAAAATCGCGACTGTACCTGCTGACAGCATGCGAACACAGTCTGGATAACAGCGGATTCGAAGCAGACTGGCCAGGGCTGCCAATACTTGGCTGCCCCTTCACCGATAGCTCTACAAAACCTGCTCCCAGAAGCTTCTTCTACGGCAGTTTCACATGGTTTGATCTCCAACGACCGAATCTGTGGGCTCAGTCCTAAACCAAGACCGTGGTCGCGGACCCGGGCAAAAGGCCAAGAGCCTGCGAGCCGCTCAAAAGCGCGTCAGTCTGTGTCTTCCTGTCATGCCAGGAGATCTTCTTTCCTTGTATCTCATGCACGCCGGCGCCATGGAAAGCGGCTGATCCATCAGATTACCATGTGCTAGATTTCTCAGGCCAGCAGATCTCCTCGGTCTCAACAAACCACATATCTAACCACGATACCAGACTTACTTTGGTGTTTCATCCCTGTATTGACTGCCTGAATTGGGATTTGTCTAACAGTAGGCGTCTTCGTTGGCCCATTTCTACGGCGCCATACTCACCAATGGGCGGAGATCTAAGGCTATTGCAGCACCACACAGCGGAGTGGAAGTCTGTGGGAACCTATATGGGGCCCAAGGCTCCGTCTACCCCATTCCCAGTATCAAAGTTGGAGGTGAGTGGTCTCATCTCACGAGGGTCAATGAAGCTACTAACCTCATCCGACAAGGCCTCATCAATCCGTGGAACCCCTTGCAACCTTGCTTTGGTTGGTGAATGTTTCCCCTTCCTCTTCTCCCATTTTTACCGGAACTGATCGGGTCTCTCGCGTTTGTTGGGGGCCCAAGCCAATGTCCTAACTGCATTTGAGGTGTGTTCCCGCATTAGCACGACGGGAGCCAACTCTGCAGACGAGACAAAAGGCTGCGAACCCGAGGATAGCTGCATTGCAAACAACACATAGTTGTCTCCAGCTTCCCATTTTTGTTTCCAACGACACGATTGGCACCCAGGAACTTTTTCCGCTCTAAATTGACACGTCTCCGCAATCCTGTCTGACATCTTTCATATCTGAAACCGGGAGACCGGTTGACTGTCTCTGCCCTCATGTCAATCTGTTGGGTCACAAGAATACACGACAGACGGCGTTAGCCAGCCACGAAGAAGCAAACTCCCACATCACTCGGATCATTTCATCCCACGCGCGACGGGGTACCAGCCAAGCGGTAACCTATCACGACAGCTCACGTTTCTTTTGAGACGCCCCGTCGGTATTGATACGAACTCCTGGTTGGAGGCTCACAAACGAGGAACACACCCAAGCTCTCTCTGGGGACTTCCATGGTCGTGAACATATCTCGCAAGACTTGCGACGCTGTCCGCAGTCGCTGGCTTGTGAGAGCTAGGCACTGGTCACCAAAGGGCGGTAAGTTCGTTTCTCGGTTCTCATTACCGCTTCTACCAGTCGCGACGGCCTTTGCCACTTTGCTGCAAGGCACTTCGACTCTCAAGAGCCTGCTGCTTCTTCGCCTACTTCCTGCAAGTAACGGGACCGGCAGGACGCCATCAGCACATCTCCCCGCAATGTTCATATAAAGACTGGGCCTCATTGGGCCGTCACTTTATTGGTCTTGCTTATAGCTTATTTTGCCGTCGCACATGTGAGCTGCTCTGGATTGGGCCTTCACCAAGGAATGGCTGTCCGGTCGTGTAACATGACCCCTGTTGAGACTGACATACGCTGTGGTAGCAGGTCTGCACCGCTAGCAATACACTCGGTTGTTTCCCTTGTGGTTGGAAAGGTTGATCCCTGTTTGAGTGGCCACCTCGGACAGAGTAAACACTTGGTCCTCACCTCAAACTATCTGACGGTATTTGAACTGAACTCTGGGGAACTTCCGGTTTAGCGACTATGTCATACCAGCTGGCCCAGGCCTGTCCTGCCTTTCAAGTCATCTCTCTTCCCCGTTGCCTTCGTCACGACACAACCATAGAGAAACCAGTTGTCCAACTTGCGGTCTCTTTCGCAGAGGCTTGTGTCTTTACTCGAAGGAAAGCCGAGATGGGCAAGTTCAATATTGGCTCCTGCTTCGGCACCCAAGTCAACAGCCGAGTCACCAGCGATAATGAGCGCAAGAAGCGGTCCCGAAGGATGTTCTCATATTTCGCCACAGTTTCTTCTTTCAGGGCCGATTCGGATGGCGTTACCGGCAAGACACTCAACGACGAAAAGGGCGGCTGTATGGATGGCAAGGCGGATCGACGCTCGGTCAGCACTATCAAGCCTGTCTCGGGCATGGCTAGCAATACGGTGGAGACCCCTGCGTCGGGTACGACGTCCATGATTGCGCTTTCGAAGAAGATCGCCGAGGAGACAGAAAAGCTCGAAAGGTACATGAAGGCGAACGGCCTAGCGATGCCGGCCTTTGACGTTGGCGCCGCAGATGACTTCCCCAAGCTCCCCGAGAAGATCCAAAGGAGCAGGTTGGAGATTATCAACGCCACCAAAGAATTGAGAGACTTGGCTGTGGGACCACGAGAGAGCGTGAGATGGGGAGTGTGGGAGGTGAGTGCTGCCCGTAACCCCCCTAGTAAGGCCCTTCCGAAGCCCCCTTCTAATCTTCATGTGCAGTTCCTCGACGTTCTAGCGCTTCAGGTAATTAACAACTACGGGATAGGTAGGTGACACTATACCACAAGAACTTGGTGGCACAGACAACTTATGTCTCTCTAGCCAAACTCGTCCCCCTCGGTAGGCCCATTGCCCTCACAGAGCTTCAGTATCTTACAACCCTCGATCCCACCAACCTAGCTCGAATCCTTCGCACCGCGATGACAAATCACATATTCTACGAGCCCAGCCCCGGCGTCATCGCTCATACCGCGGCCTCCCGTCTCCTAGCCACCGACGATAACCTTGTGGCCTGGGTTGGCTTCAACTCCGAGGACATTTTCCCCTCCGCAGCGCACACACTCGAGGCCCTGAAGACGTTCCCAGAGGCCACCTCACTCACCCAGACCGGCTTTCAGTTCGCATCCGGCACCGTTGATGAGGAGCCCATTTTCGCCACATTCCGTAAGGACGAGAGGAGGGCGAGGCGCATGGGTCTTGCTATGGCTAGCCTCACCAATGGCGAGGGGTATGAGCCCTCCTTCTTCGTCGATAGCTGTGACCTCTCCAGTGTGGACGCCCGCGGCGGGAAACTCGTCGACATCGGGGGAAGTCATGGGTTCGTCTGCGTAGAGCTGGCGAGGAAGTGGAAGGGCGTGAGGTTTGTGGTGCAGGATCTGGTCTCGACCATAGATAGTGCTCCTCATCCCGTCTCAGAGGATGACCAGGTAGCTGCACGGGTGGAGTTCATGGCGCATGACTTTTTTAAGGAGCAGGTTGTTAAGGGTGCTGATGGTATGTCAAACCCTCTTCTGATCCTTCAGTAACAGCGAACATCCCCCCCCCC
>LKEB01000065.1:148214-162079 GCA_003795295.1 Cytospora leucostoma | reverse complement strand
ACGGTCCAACCCTGCACGATACTTCGTTCTCTTATACGGAATAAGTGGCAAAATATGCTTATATACCTTTCTGGATAGTATACTACTTCCGCTGGATCATGCACAACTATTCGACCCCTTACGCTGTCAAGATCCTCCAGAACCTCATCCCGGCCCTCAAGCCCGGTGCCCGCATCATCATCAACGACCACTGTTTGCGTGAGCCGGGGCAGGAGAATCCTTGGGACGAGAAGATCATGCGTCGCATGGACATGGTCATGCTGACGCTGCTCAACGCGCAGGAGCGTACCGAGGCCGAGTTTAGGGATCTGTTCCGCCTGGCTGATGAGAGATTCGTCTTCCAAGTGAGTACATTTTTGTGGATTGATGGTTTTATACATCTTCTGGTTACCCGCACCTTTCTCTTCTTTGGTTGCCTTGATTAGCTTGTTTATTGGCACTGACGAGTTCTACCACCTCGTAGGGAGTCACCCGCCCCAAGGGCTGTCGCATGAGCATCATCGAAGCCGTCTGGGAAGGTGAAGATCAAGCGTTCGGGTCTGTTGGGGAGCAGCTCATCGCAACTGAGTAGAAAAACAGTGCGATTTAGCCTATCCATGCTAAGTCCTAGGATATTCTACGCACGAGCAGAGTCAGCTTTGGAGTCATCTGGGTGCCCCCTCCCTCGTTCATTCCCGAGGTACCGACAGCTCTTCTTTTGCGAAACAAAGCGTTGCCATTTGACAGACGGGTTTCGCCCTTTGAAGGAACTTTACACCAGGGCGGCCGGCTTCTTTGCTCTGGGCCACCCCATGAAAAGCTGGAGGCCATATGGCTGTCTCACGGATGATGTCGACTCATGATTCAACGTTTGGATTGATACCCTGCTGGAACATATTACTGCTATTTTTATCAGATTTTCGGGCCCTCTATGAGCAATGTCTTGCATGGTAAATGTTGCCCGCACTTTCAACAATGGAAGTATTTAGTCTACTACTTCGTACCGGACTGAAAAGGCATTCTGTTCAATGGATGTCCAATATTTTATTGCATAACGCAGGCCCAATGGTCACGTAAATACGAGCTGCCAAGGCCCATTACTTAGATGGAGCACCAGCGCGCTTGTGATTTCCAAACAGACATATCGCATGGTCGCTGACCTTCAGCAAAATGGATGCTATTGCGCAAAGGTGAATTGCTTAGGCTTCTGCAATAGCTTAACCTGTATCTCGTAATGGACTTTATACGTCTGAGTAGAACTTGCTGTCTACCGTCACTCTGAAGGAACGATTATGAGATGCTGATAGTATCAACTATGTTGATCCCAACTTAGTGTACATAATCACTGATCATCCTCCCTGCTTTAAATAACGTGATTAAGCAATCCCTCGATTGGTTTCTGTAGGTTAGCAGGTAGGCAGGCAGATTAGTAGGTAGGTAGGTAGGTAGGTAGGTTGGCAGGTTGGCAGTTTAGTAGACAGGTAGGCAGGAGCATAACGGTGAGCTGAGCTGCCTGCTACACAGATCAGTCACACTTAGTATACCTACATAGGTAGCGATTTGGACCTACAGCGAATAGGGGCTTAGCAAAGAGAGCAAGCTGTCATAGACTACTGGTGTTCTAGTCAAGAAGTATCTGAGTGAGCACGAGATCAGAAAACACCTCCGTCACTATCTATGACGGAGACGACTGCTACATGTTTAGTCTGACGTGGCGGTGTAACTGACATCTATGTTTCACGAACAGGCCATCGATGCTCGGTCCCAGGGTTGTGGTAATTAGTATCATCACATCCACCCAGGCTATGTAACGTTGTTCTCACCTTTGCTTCCATCGCCCTCGAATCGTCGAGTCTGAGAGGCTGCAATATGATTAGAGTCATCAACAGGCAGGGACGAGCACCACACCAATGAGTCAATGTAAATGCTACATAGTCACAGATTTACTATCCCAAAACGTCACTCCTGCCTGATCGTCTGGGCGTGAACTGGTCTCACCGCCATGCGTTGCAATTCTCATCTCACGTGGACAGGCGGGGATGCGCTACAAGTTTGGCCACTCTCGCGTTAGTGTTCAGTGAATATCAGTCCCGCAGCCGAGGGCTTGCATTTGAGATGCCACTGAGACAAGAGTACAAAAACTGGGAGGTCTTCCTTGGTATTCTCGAGTTGTCCATTGACGAGGCGGGGCTAGTCTCGCATTGCCTCCCACGTGCCTCCATGGCCAGACCGTTGTTTCCGGAGCAAACATTTGTATACACAGGTGTTTCACCTGGTGCTGTCCCATTACCTCTGCCTACCTATTTAGGAGAATTTCCTTGTTGGTAGGAATTTTTTTTAGAATAATTGAATGTGATCCTAGCTGGAGATTTTCAGTCTGCACTGGCCTCGAGTGCTTGGTGAGCCAACGAACAGAACGACTCGTTACCACAACAGTGACTGGTCGGGGCTCAAGGACAAGCTTGTTATATCGCAGGTCTTGGGATCATGCACCTATAGCAGCGGGTGTGAAGTCAAACAATCAAACAATAGCATGTGGGTTCTGAGCAGCCCTATCAGGTATATGCGTATCAAGGTAATAATCGAAACTGACCCACCGAACTCAAATCGGTACCCCAGGGCTGATAGTTATATTGTTATTCAGATTATATAGCAGGCAAGGCAAGGCCGGGTACAAAGATTCAGCGGAACTCGTATAGGCGAAGCGTCCTTCCACCTACCTACCTCTATACTTACCTACTAACTAGTAGATACGTAATTGCTTAAATACGGACTTTATATGTAGTCGGAATGCTCGAGTTCTATAGATTGAATAGTGTCACGATACCGAGCGTGGAGGTCTCGAATAGAGCAACAGATCTACCATTCTAGGCTATAGAGAATGGGCGTGGGAAGCTCCCTCATATAGACAAAGGAGCTTACTAACAGCAGGTCCGAGCCCTCTGATAGGCCAGATACGTGACAAATAGCTTAGGGGGAGCCCCCTTGACCCCCCCCCCGCCTTAGTACTTATAGCACTTTGAGGGGGTATAGGGTATGAATACGGGTAGTTGTTAGAGAGTTTATTAGATCAAGGTCTTACTGATTAATGTCGACCCGAGACCAGGCTGGTGATCGTCTCAGGAACAGCTGCAGTAGCAGTGATGGCAGAGGCTTGCATCTTGGCCTGAACCTTGGAAGCAACCTCCTCGACAACCTTGCCCTTGCCGGGGGCGGCAGGGTTGCGGAACAGCTCAAACGCGCCGAGGCTGGCCAGGCCGGTGGCGAGAGTGGTTTAGTAACAGTCACTCAGGAAAGAGCTAGGTCAAATACTCAAGTAAAAGATCCCATAAGATACTATCACGAATATACAACTAACCAACCAACTACGTAGGTTAATATACAGGCAGGTAGACAGGTAGGTTCAGAGGCCGAGGGGCAGAATTTAAGGGCGGCTGGCTGAGATGCCTGCTATATGATTCAGTTATACTTAGTACAGGGAGGCAGTACGTATGGACTTACTTATAGTGAACGAGGATATATAGTCGCCCTAGCAATTCCCAGTGGCATATGCCGAACTTAATGGCGACCGGGTGGTGCTGAATCTTGTAAAGGTGGTACGGCAAACGGTAAGCGGGAGCCTACCTAGGGTTAGGGCTGGCTCCATCTGATAAGCCTCCCTAATCGCCATCCCTCTTTCACCTCCCTTACCTACTGAGTTACCTACTTAAGTATGTACCTAGCCTCACCAACCTTACCTTTTCGGCGTAACCGTAGCTACCTTTCTCTTCTCTTTTCTTTCTCTTAGGCCAACCTCTTCGTAAATTCACAAAACTGCGTACTGAGTTTGAGCCACTGCGCCGTGAACTAGGCGTCTCCCGTCAACACTTACCATGGAGCTTCGCCCAAACTATCAATTCGATCCCTTTAGCCCTGAAGCAGCAGCCTACGACAATGTCGACCTCGATTTCGACAGCATTGACTTCAACGACCCCGCCAGCATTGCAAAGCTATTAGGCGGGGAAAGTAAATTACCAGTTCCGGAACTGATGCAACCGGCTGATGTACGTCGCGAGGCCGAAGGCAGAGTCAGGAGGATTTTCGTGAGCTATAACGACCTACGTGCTATACTCGAGCGGCATGAGGCTACTATCCAGAAGCGATGGGTCAAGAAGACCAAGTCGCAGCGTCAGGCTATCTTGCTCAAGGCATGGCCCAACATGGCAACGGTACACCGCCCTGACTTCGAGGCCTTCAAGAAGGAGTCACGACGGGGCGGCGACGTCAAGGGTGCTAGCACAAGATCCAGAGATTCCTTCATCTGGCCATATATCAACCAGGAAGATCTTGTCTCCCGGCCCAAGACTTTGCCGTTGCTGCTCAACGCCCGCGGCTATAACCACCCTTGCGACTTTGCTGCAGCAGATGGCGATGCGATGCACTTGGGCAAGGTTACAGGCGCTCTTGTTCCTATTTTCCTCAACGGACATGTCATGGTTCTCAACGGCGCAACTATCCCGGACGAGTACGGCAAGTTGTTCGCGTGGGAGGAGCATCCTGATGCCTTCGACTGGATGGCAGGTCGCAAACAATTCTTGCCAGGGGAAGGCCTCATCATCCTCGAGGCGCAGGAGAGGCTCCTAGGATTCTTGGTCAGCTGCTGCAAGCAGCTCCTGCACGAGATCCCCGAGGAGACCCTGACCAGCGACGTGTTTCCGACCAAACCACAGTCGCAGTTCAAGACTGAAGCCGAGACGAACGGTTTCGATTCCCTAGCTGTCATGGCGGCTGAGGCGCCGTATCGTATCCCGGCCCAGCTTGATCTCAAACGCATCGAGTCCCTCCTTGCCGCCAGGACGTCAGCTGCCGAGGATCACCTGTGGTCACTTCGCGAAGATCCTGGCTATTTCGCCGGGGTGCAACACGAAATCGAAGAGCACCGGCAAGAAATGATCAAGGATACTCAAGGCAAGGCTCACCCTGTGTTCGACAGAGCTCGGAAGAACGTCTTCTGGGCCCGTGTCATTGGAACCCTAGTGGTCGAGGCATACCTCCCAGTAGAGACATATTCCGAACTTCAGCGGCAAGCTCAAGAACTACGGGCTATGCAGGCGAAATATGCCGACGCCGTGTCACCTCGGGAGAAATTGCCCAGGGAGTACCTCCACGCTCTACTCAAGTTCCGCTACTACTTGACCCAGGCTGCTAAGGGGCCTCTGGGCCAAATCAAGCAGTACGCTTCGGCCTCTCCGCCCCTTCGTCACTTGTTTGTCCGTGAGCCGCCGGTGGATGTCAATTCCTCGAGAATGGTCATCCGTTCTAGGCCAGTGAAGAAGGACAAGGTCGAAGAGGAGCTTCTATGGCTGCTGAAAACACTGTGGGAGGACGGACAGACCCTGTTCTTTGCGCGTTTACCGATAGTCGTTGACGAACTGGAGCGTCTTCTCGATGCCGAGCCGAAAGCCAGTCAGCTTATATCCCCATACATGGCTAGCGTCATAGGCGATCTTTCCATCATCTCGCAATGCCTCAGACAGCTCGAGTTATACCAGCCATGGGCCAATGGCTTTGAGTTCGCGATGGTGGACTTCAAAGACGACATCGAGAATGAGTTCGCGAGACGGACCAGGCCGTGGGCCAGCATTCTCAACGCCGTTGCGGAGAGGAACTTGCTGCCAATAGTCAGCCTCGGCGATATCTCCGGAGGAAGGTTGGCATATCCTATCGAAAAGCGTCGGACCAAAGACAACGTCGAGGTTTTGCGAGCCTCTGAGGCGAACCTCGACGCTTTCTGGGCTAGTATCGACAAGCTTATGTCCACCAAGGCCGGCAATCTGGATGGCACTGCTATCCGAAGACTCCTGTCTTCACTCCGGATCATACAGCGTACCCCGGAATGGGTCGAGCCTATCAAAGAGCCGAGCACCAAGGCAGCGACAGTGCCGGCTATTGATCGCGAGCTCGATGCCTTGAGTGTGCCCCTCTCTGCGCTATACTTTGGTCACTCGCCTACGGGTTCAAACAAGCCGGATGACATAAAGACCAAGGCCAAGACGAAGACAAGAGGAACTACAAATGCACCCCCGCCCACATACCCCCATATAGGTGACAACCGTCTCGAAGACCCAAACCCCGCTGATCTCCAGCCGACCCTTTCAGTCGACGCGAGAGCCCTCAAGGTGTTCCGCACCGTCTTCTATAACCCTTCCACGACGGCCATGCCGGGCGAGGTCGCCTGGAACGACTTCCTGCACGCCCTGACCTCGGTCGGCTTTGCGGCAGAGAAGCTGTACGGGTCTGTGTGGCAGTTCAGCCCGACGAGGCTGGACGTCGAGAGGAGCATCCAGTTCCACCAGCCGCACCCGCGCGGGAAGATACCGTTCAGGGTCGCCAGGCGGCATGGCCGGAGACTGAACCGGGCTTATGGTTGGTTCGGTGGCATGTTTGTATTGGGGGGACAATAAATTAGTTGGATAAGTGTTATCTCTCAATGGTCCCTTCGAGGTCTCTTGTCCTCTTCTACAGACTGATTCGATCTGATAACTAGAATTGGCAACGTCTATGTTCTTTACAGTGACAATCTGCTTGGGGGACATCATGTACAGTCAAAACTACTCGGACAACCGAGAGGAGGAAAGCTACGATGAAGTTTACTCAGCCGATTAGGAGGAAGGCTACGATCAAGTCTACGACTATGACTAAATGTTTTAATGATAATCACACTTCTGGTTAACGAGAACGTCAGGGCTACCTAAGTAGGTATTCTCTGGAAAAGGGCATGTGACATAATCGAGCCGGCAGCTATTTACTTCCCTTTACTTTCCTCAACGCTCTTTGTGTTTACTTCCTTTGATATATGAATAAATTCCTCGCACAATACAGTTCGGTTTGGCTGTTAACACCAGAATTCGCCCCTACCGCTCTGTAAATCAAGCCGTCGTGAGTGTCGAAGCCATTACAGTATCGACACCAAACGCTCTATCTTGGGGTGGGATGGCCCCATTGCACGGTTGAGATACAGATCTTCGACCACATCACTTTTGGGTGATCATGGTACTTAGAGAAGACTCCATGTTCGGGTCTGTATAGTCGTCTCATACAGATCATAGCTCGATATCGAGCATTGAAAACTGCAAGAGCCATAAATGGCCCAGGCCCATATCACGAGAAATCCCTATACTTCTTTGTCTGATACTCAGGTGAAGAAAAGGCAAGTATAATAATCTTCTTGGAACACTTGGATTGGACAAGTCTACACAGGAAGTTTGCCTGCTCGTCCTCGTGCTGTAAGTGTGTCAGACCAATGTCGGTCCGAGTTGCAGCACTCACACGCCTAACACTTACTCATACCATTGCCGACCCTCTCTACCCATGGGATTCCCTATGTGTTCTGCAGTACTGACTCGTGATAGAATATGGAAATCGTTGCAGTGATTTCCGCAGTGACTTTCCGCAGGGAAAGCCTGCACCCAGAGGACGGACGTAGACATCGAGACCAATATCAGGGGGGGCCGTCAAAATAGCGCCATTAAGGCCAGTTAATTTGACTGGGAGCACTGTCCCTTCAAAGTCTGCCCTGTCAACTCATGCAGCATATTTCCAATGTTGACAAACGCCCCTTGTTTGTTTATATCATCCATATATATACACGTGACACCATGACACGCTCAAAATCTACCTCTTCTTCCCTCCCTTCCCTCCCTTACCCCCTTTACCCCCGTTCCCACCAACCTTACCCCCAGACTTCGCACCTCCACCGCCACCACCAGCCGTACCGCCAGTCAGCATGACCGTCATCTTGCCCACGGGGACAACATTGTTCGCCTCCTCCGGCTTGGCCGCCTTGATCAGCTCCACCTCGCGCGGCCACATCCTCTCCGAGTCCCTCGCGGCCTCGTCGATGCTGCCCTTCTTGGCCGCCCCGATCTTCCACCTCTCCAGTATCTCCTTGACCGCCTTGCCCTTCTTGGTCGAGCCGGGCTGCAGCTTCACCTTGTACTTGCACTTCGCCATGGCCGCCCACGGCGCGCACACCGGTACGAGCTCGACGATCTCGTCGCCCGGGAAGGGCGTGCCCACGAGCGAGTCGAGCGGGGTGGCTTCTGCCTCCTCGTCGTCGTCGAGGAGCTCGAGGCCCTCGTCGATCATGAGCTTGCGCTTCTCCTCGTGCTCGGCCAGCTTCTTCTGCTGTTTCAGGATTGCCTGCTTGCGGCGCTCCTGCCGCGCTTCCTCCTCTGCCTTGCGCTCTGCCTTGGCTTTGGCCTCTGCCTCGGCCTTCTGGCGACCCTTGGCAGCGCCGATGAGCTCTTCATACATGGCGCGGTCTTCTTCATCTTGATCCTTGTATTTCGAAGCGGCCTTCTTTGCCTTGCCCCGTTGACCTCGTTTCGCCGGGGCCTTCTTCTGATCTGAACCTTTCGTTTGCTGCGAAGTGGTGGCGTTGGATGTAGACGGTGCTTCTGTTGGGGCTTCCGTGGCGACTTCGGATTTGTTGTCTTCCTCGTCGCTGGCTTCGGCTGCT
Organism: Cytospora leucostoma; assembly: GCA_003795295.1. Lineage (NCBI taxonomy): Eukaryota > Fungi > Ascomycota > Sordariomycetes > Diaporthales > Cytosporaceae > Cytospora > Cytospora leucostoma. The sequence goes on along the minus strand of LKEB01000065.1, from coordinate 153,600 downwards.
TCCTTGGCGTTGTCCGCGTCGTCTGCGGCTTCATTCAAGCCCGAGTTCTGCTCGCCAGCATCGCTGTGCAGAGCCCCTGACATCAGGTGCGCCTCGGCAGCTTCCTCAACGCTTAGTTGACCCACGCCGTCCTTCACATGGTCCACATCATGATCGATACGCTCATCATCATCCAGATGATCTTCATCATCGTCCTCAACGTTCGTCTGCAGCGGATTTTGTCTCTCTGGATCTTCGCCATCATCTTGCTCATTCCCTGAATCATTCTCAGCTTGCTGCTCAGCCGTAGGTGTCTCGGGGCTATCAGCTTCCTGGTCCGCGATAGGATTGCTAGCAGGCAGATTATCGGACCCATGCAATCTATGCTTGACGTGATTCGCCTTGCTCTCCCCACTGATCTTGAACAAGAATCCAAAGCCCAGAATCAGTGGCTGTGGGGGTAGAAAGTTTTTGTTTCCGCGCACCATGAAGCTTCCCGAGGGCAGGTAATCTCCCGTGGGTGCAGACTTCGACACCTGCTCCGCGTTGACCCACCAGGCGCCCATGCCAGCTTTGGAGTCCCAAGCGCTGGATGAGCAGACTGACAGACTACCAGCCTGGGACAGGGTCGACGGAGGAATGGGCGCATCGGGCGTGTTGGGATTGTTCTTGACGATGACAGATGCAGCACCATGCATATCGGCGTGCACATAGACATCTCCCTTGCGGAGGTACTTCTTGTACAGCATTTCGTTTTGCGTCGCGTCCCTGCCACCGAGGACGAGGTAGCCATCCGAGGAAATGAACCAGATGAACTTTTCGAACCACGCTTGACGACGGACGGGCTGCATGAGTGGTTTCTCCTCCTTCAGCCCCTTCTTCAGGTCCTCGGCAATCTTCTTCTCTGCACTCTTCAGGGCCAGGCCAGACTGCTTGGCAGTCTTCTGCGCCTTGACCGCTGCCACTTTCCTCTGATCATAGTACTCACGGGCGTTAGCATAGGGTGTAAGGCCGAGGTTGATCTCAATGGTGAGTTTGGCGGTGTCTGCTTTCTTGCGGCGGTCTTCTGCCTCATCCTCGCTATCGTCCCCGGAAGTGCTCTCGTAGCCCTCGTCCAGGTCCGCGTCTTCTTCCTCTTCCTCGGCGAGGAGCAAAGACATTGTGTTCTCGTCGAGGTTGAGAGGTAGCTTGATAATTTGCGCGACGGGGTTGCGTCGCTTTTGTTCCCTCTCGATCAGTTTGCCAATGTTGACCCAGTCCATACCCTGAGCAATGAGACCGTTGACGGCATCCATGGCCTCTTGCACTCGGTCAATATTGGCTTCAAGAGCACCAGCCTTGCGCATGTTCAGCAACTGTGCCTGCTTGAGCCCCTCAACCTTCTGCTCTTGTATCTCCCTGACTGCTTCCAGTTTCCTCTTGGCAGCGGCCTCTCTGTCGCTCAGTCTGGACCCCAACTTCTGTCCCTCCATCGAGGAGAAGAATGCATCCACAGTCTTGTTGTAGTTGTCGAAGGTCAAGACCGTGTATGTGTCGCCTTTCTCGAACTTCTTAGGCAAGAATGGCTGGAAGTCCTCGTAGATCAGATCCTGTGGCTTGTCTCCTGCTGGCACTGCTGAGTCTGATTCCTTGGGTTCGCGCTTCTTGGCGAATATGTACCCTTTGCAAGTGCCCGATCCCGTGACCTCATCGACGATCCTGCGAGCTTCCTCCAGGGACTCGAAGAGGGTGTCGAACAGGGCATCATTCTCCAGCACGTCGGCCGGTTTGGAGGTCGGCTCGAAGCCGGTAGTTTCGAAGGCATGGTCGACCACCATGGGGGGCAGCTCTTCTATGGTTGTGGCAAGGCCCCTTCGGAGCTCGTCGCCGGGCTTCCTCTTCTGCTTCTTCTTCGAGGCATCCACAGCTTCAGCCCTTGCCACCGTTTTCTCGAGAGCTTCCCGGACCCGGTCTCTCGTGAGAGGCGGTACACCTCCGTAGTTTTGCCTGTTCTCGAGGTTGTATGCAAGGCCTACCCTCTGTGGCTCTTGTCCTTCCCCTTCGTGGACGGTTCGCAGAAGCGTCAGGATGTTCAGGTCGGCATCTGTAAGAATGACGTTTCCAGAAGCGAAGAACTCCAGGTAGAGGTGATAGGCACCATCGCTGAACTGCAGCTCTATTATCCTGTCGGTGCCTATCTGCGACACGGCGGTGCATCTTCGAGTCTTGAGGAACTTCCTCAGGCGAGAAGTGAAGGCCGAGGGGGCGGCAGCGGTCGGGCGCGTGAAGTCGGTCAGATGGAGGCGGAAGCCAGAGTCGACGATCAACTGCTCCTTCTTGCCGGAACTGGCGAACTTGAGGAGGAACTTCTTGGAGGATATGTCGTAGATGTTGGCAAGCCGGACGCCGACCAGAGCTTGTGAGAGCTCATTGGCAATGGCCTGGAGGTGAGTACAAGATCAGCAATCTCTTCTTTATTGGAAATCCCCTATAGATTGGTACTGCGCGACTGCGTGATCTGTGGACTATTCGCCGAGACGTACCTTGACATCCAAGGATGAGAACCGTTGCTTCATCCTGGGCTACCTGATCTTTTCGATGCTGGTTGACGGATGCGAATAGCAAGGGCAAGAGAGTGGCAGCTCGTGAGGAGGTACAGGCCGTGGGTAAGAGTTGTCGAGTCCACGAAATGTGCGGTCGGCGTGCTCAATAAGGCCAAGTGGGAGGGATGAAATGAGGATGGGTTCATCATAGCTCTGGTTGGTGGGGTTTGTTGCATCACACCGAAAGGTACATTGGTACGTCATACCAACCCCAACCCTCTTACTCATACGGCGTGCCCCAGTATCCTTTTACACCCCCCCCCCCGCTCTCGCTAGGTATTCTTCTTTTGCCGACTCTATACCTCTATACCTGCCACGTAGGTCTACTCTCAAGAAACGATTCGAGGAGGTCTCTCTGTCTGAGTGTGCCATGATGCCTAGGTATGGAGCAAGGGTAGACTGTAGGTCTCTGTCCTTGGCCTACAATTGACGGACACGTCCATTTCAGTGTCACTGTGAATGTGGAGGAGCACCCAAGTGCTGTAGTCTATTGATAGGGGTGGCCAACTAACCTCTTCTCTACTGTATCTGTAGGTACCTTGCTTCGTCTCATCGAACAAAACGTTGATATTCTTCATCGCTTCTATCTTGGCCCACCAGATCCACTCTGCCGTTGGGATGGTATGGCGCCGTCTTGAACCCTCCTCGCGTGGCTTGCACCAGTAATGTAACATTCTGGTGACCCTGCTGCCCTGTAGCATATTTTGGATTGCTGGGTCTTGGACTTTATTGATCCATATTTTGCGCTACTACCCTGAATCCTTGGTGCCCGTTCTCGTGTATGTATACGATCAGAAGTAAAGTGCAGGTGGCATGTGAAGAAGCTGACCTCGAGGAGAATCCGTTGGCAGCTCCGTACGAAACATAGCGTTGCATTGAATCCATCCTAGCGCTAAGCGTTTCCATAGCAACGCCCAGTTTATCCTGCAGGGCCTCGCAGATATTGTGTGTGTGTGTGTGGCATCCGGGTCTGCGGTGAGAAATGTTGGTGAGCGTCCAGATGTCGTCCTCGAGATGGCACAAGATGAGCCTTGGAAAGTTGTTGCGATGTTCCAGAGATTTCGAATTCCTTCCAGCATTCAAATCAATCCACAAAGGACCCATTACGCATGAGATATATGCACAGTACAGATAGCAGCAGGTATGAGACTGACGGTTAAAAGACCGACCCGCCCCCTCTGCAACCCGACAGAAGCAAAGAGCACTGCCGTCCCCTCCCCGACGAATTGGGCCGTGAGGAGTTGCATAGGTGCGCATAGGTGCACATAGCTGCATAAGCCTTGGATGGTCAGCTCATGTAATGCCCGCGGGGAAGGCCAATGGCTGCTCGTAATGGCCCGCGCTTGTCCGCATCTCAAGGTAGATGCTTCTAACATGCAGCAAGAAAGGCTGGGGAAAAGCCGTTGGATGTCCAATTGCATCCCACAGGTTATACAGGGCTTGCGTCTGTGTGTGTGTGTGTCCCCAGCCATGCTGGATTAGCAATTACGGTATCGTAATCCGGGCGTGGCCACTCACCCCAGCCATCAAGACATACTCACTTGTACCGTACATAGGCATACGCATATACATACACATACATGTGCACCACATGCTAAAGCACGACACCGCCAGCTCCACTGAGGAGACAAGTGATCCTCGATCCTCGATCCGTGCTCCGTAATCAGGGCTTAGGACCAGAGATGCGAGATCAAGGCTCCAGTCGACGTTGGGGCCTGGCATGCCATGTCCAGGTGCCATGCGCCGGTTCCCGAGTGCGTGGACCGAAGGAAAAGCGATGGTTGGGATGGTTGGGATGGTTCGACCGGACGCCGACCTTTAATATAACCAAGCCGATAATCCCTGGATAACCTCCTGGTCCTCCGTGGCTTGTACCGGCGGCTTGACTTGACTTGGTCCTTTTAGGAAATTGACTACTGTCACATTTCAGGGGTTTGGGAGGGTGAGAGCTGAGGTGCTGGCTCAACCCCCCGTGCCGTTTCCGCAAACCTCCCGGGATGGCTCGTATCGATGACAGTGCAGACAGCCATATCGGAGTATCAGAATAATGGCAGCCGCTTGCCAGTATCCCGCGTATCGCGTACTGTATGCCGCGTCCTGCTTACTTGTCTTCTTGGTATTGATTGTTGATTGATCCTGGGTGTTGAAGGGTTGTGATGATTGGAAAGACGCGTGCCGACCCGGGCTGGGGCAATCGCATCTCTCACCAATGAATGGACAAGAGAATGTTCGGAGCTATGGACTGATCCCTGCTCGCTAAGGCCTGTTGATCTTCTGTGATCTCTCATCTGAGAGGGGCGATAAACAAGAGAGGCTGCAGATGTCTCCACCAGAGTAAACACACCTGCTTGGTCCAGCTTCCCGCAACGCACACCGCACACCAAAAGAAGCAGCAGAGCAACCCATGAGAGACATAGTCTACCTACTGTGCTAATCCTCTTCTTCGCTCGGGCCATCCAGGACACCCTGCATCTTGATACCTTCTTTCCATCTCTCTCTTCTATTCCTCGCGCCCAGTACGGAATAGTAGCCAATAGCCAGTAACTATAGTGAATGTCCACCGCCCCCCCCCCCAGGAGACGGACCATCTCCCCCTCCGCCCCATTGACCACCACACCCCAGACTATTTCAATGCCCTTCGTCTTTCCTCCTCTTTCCTTCTTCCACGTTTCCCCCTCCTCTTCTTCCATCCCCATCCTCTACTCACAACCAGACACAACATCCTAAACATCATCTCCCATCGCCTTGGTTCGCTCCAGCTTCCTCCTCGGCTTCCTCACAACCCAAACCTGCTGGCATCATCACCGTGCCACCTGTCTTCACCC
>LKEB01000065.1:138092-148185 GCA_003795295.1 Cytospora leucostoma | reverse complement strand
GAAGGAGTCCGTATCAATTGGTAGGGTCCTTCTCTTTATCTCTCCTTCTTTCGACTTCTCTCCCCAGGAAGAAGCCAGAGAAATCTTTCTTTCTGCCTTCTTGAGATCGTCTCCGGTCTTGAGGGTTGAGAGGGAGACTACTCTGCGCGCCCACACAAGGCAGTCAACCTGGATTTTGAAGCAAGAGTCCCCGTTCCCTTCAGCATCTTCCCCTCGTCCTACAAAGACGAGAAGAAGAACCCGGTCACCACCACCAAGACCCACGAGGAGCTGCAGCTCCAGCTCTCCCACCACAAGGGCGGGCGGGAAGGCAGTCAGTACTCTTCCTACTCTGCCACTGCCGACCTTCCTCACCGCAAGGAGAAGCCGCAGCAGCAGCAGCAGCATAGCTACTCCGAGGAAGAGGTCCGCGTCACCCGTGAAGAGGATCGTGGCCGCCGTCCCGGTGTCCGTCGTGAAGAGTACTACCGCGAAGAGCTCAAGGAGCAACAGCCCAGGTACTACCAACGCCCATATGTCTACTCTCTTCGTCTCACAACTCACAACTCACAAAATACACAAAACACCACCCCCCTTGTTGTCTACCACGAGCACCTCCGTCACTGCACATGAACTGGATCCAGTCTTTTTCATGGCCCGCGCGTGCGGACCCCTCCCTCGTGCGTGGCCCGTGTACGTGTAAAATGGGGCATCGAGATCTGGCTCCACACGATCTGGAACCTGGGCAAATGCACCCAGTAGCCTCATGTCTCCACGATCTCATGTGGAGCCTCCGCCGTTTGTTGTTGACCAAGGGGACTGCTATCATCAAACGTCAACCGAACAACACGAGACATGTGTGGGCTTGATCGCTAACCCGGGGTGAACTCCCCTGTCTTACAGACCTTCTCGTTCCAACTACTCTGATACTCATATCGAGATCGACGCCCACCTACCTCACAAATACCAGCATCACCAGCACCAGCACCATCACAAACGCCCTGAGCCTAGTACCTTGATCCCCTACAGCCCAATCGACCACATCGAGCGTGAGTACCGTGCTCGATCCCGTTCAGGCCACAGCGAGAAGATCAGCGTGACCGAGACCACCGTCGAACCTCCTCGCAGTCCCCGTCCCGTCTTCAAGGAGACTGTTCGTGTCGACGAGACCATCGTTGATTCACCCAAGTCCCGGACCCCCGTTAAGGAGACTTTCCGCTCAGACGAGATCGTCGAGATCGACCGCTCCCCCAGTCCCAAGCACCACCATCACCACCACCACCACCACAAAGCCAAGATGGGTCACTACGATGAGGATTGTAAGTAAACTGATCTCGCTGTCTCGTATCCCATATCCCATATTCCCTTCCCCCCTGTCGTCTTCTGTATCGGACCTCTACCGCTGTCATCCCTCTCCGGCACGGGCCTCCAGAAGATGGCTGATCGTGTCGTTCCCACCCTCCAATGAAAAGTCCGCACGACGGCCGAGGTTGATGACCGAGAGGTCCGACCGTCTCGACGTGGCTCACCGGCTTACGTGGACGAAGCGCCGAACTCAGTTACCATCCCGACCCACCACATCCGGATCGGCGACATCCTGATCCTCCAGGGCCGCCCCAGCCAGGTCATCCGCATCTCGACCTCGTCCGCCACGGGCCAGCACCGCTTCCTGGGCGTGGACCTCTTCACCAAGCAGCTCCACGAGGAGTCGTCGTCCATCTCCAACCCCGCCCCCAGCGTCATCGTCCAGACCATGAAGGGCCCCATCCTGAAGCAGTACCGCGTGCTCGACCTCCAGGACGGACATGGTAAGAGCTCACCCTTTGATTGATAAAACTTCCTATGCCTTTGACAGAACACTGATGACCAACCACCCAACAGTCGTTGCCATCACCGAGACCGGCGATGTCAAGCAGAACCTCCCCGTCATTGACCAGTCCAGCCTGTGGGAGCGCCTGCAGGCGGCCTTCGACTCTGGCCGCGGATCCGTCCGCGTGCTGGTGGTCAACGACAACGGCCGCGAGATCGGTGTCGACATGAAGGTGCTGCACGGCTCCGCCCTGTAGACGATACAACACCACACCAGCTCCCGAGGTGGACAGGCAGGGGTTGACCACGGGGCTCGCCTGGATATCAGGCCTGGTGATCCACCGAGAGCTCGCCCTTCTCATCTATATTCTCATGATATGGATGAGGTTTGGCTCTGAGCGTCGGTGTTCTGATCTCTTGCCCCGAGGCTGAGGCTATGAGTACCGTGGTCAATCTGTGTCTGTGGTCATGAGGTAATGACGGTTTATGATGGCAATGTAGAATGAATGAATCAATCATGTCAAGCAAAAAAAGAATGGGAAACGTGTTGTTGGGTTCTTGTATCGCGAGATTGGACATATGCGACAAGGGATGGATGGATGGATAATGTTGGCATTGGACCGCCGATGGGGACTTCTTCTCCCCCCCATGTTCTTCTTTGATGTTCGGGGTAGATAGGTAGTTGTTTTCCTGTACATGGCCTGGGGATGTAATGACAGCTGTGGGTCTTGGATATTGTTTCGTGCCGTGTGCCGTATGCTCCATGGTTGTGTTATGCCGTGAGATTTGCTATCGCTGCCGCCTGTGATCCGGGTCGACGTCGTCCAGAAGTGGTCATGTGGCACGGGAAGGGAGACCCCTACTTTAGATATACTACTAGTAGAGCGGTCCGGCACGCGAACTAACATAGCTACGGGAATGTTTGGGAACGCTAAGATGAATTCCAATCCATGCTATCACAGGGATGGAGAACAAAAGAAGTTGGAAGATCCTTGGAACCCGTGGACCTGGTAGGCATCTTACAAAATCAGAGAAAGCAACGGCGAGGGGGACCTCCTAGCTACCGTGCGCACTTGCTTCCAAGGTTAATCGTTCCTCGAGTACATGTGTAGTCGGATCCATATCATTGTCTAAGCACACGCGGAAGCTTTGGTTTCTTCACATTATATAGCCTGAACTCCGCTGCTAGATGACCACTCGCTTCCGAGTTGGTTGATTACGTATGTAGGCCTATGATTGTGGTGTTTCTCTTCTCACCTAGAGAACTATTCGGCAGCTTAAAACCCTCTTAAGGCGCGATAGAGATTGTTTTTATTGCTTCAGGTATCAATGATATAGGCAAGCCTTGAGACTGGCCTTGTGTGGGTGTTCACAATTCCCTTTGCTCTCCTGGAGTCCCTCAGGGGATTTAGAAGTCACATCAATGGCCTAGAGGTCATATCTAGAAGCCATCTACTATGTAGGCACCAATGCTATGAACCGGCCCGCAGTTAGCGGGGGAGAGGGCACATATATACAACTATCACCTAGATATCCGACCCATCTAGAACACCTAGATTTGTTCCCCGAGCAAAGTGCTATATTACTATACACAACCATTTCCTGAAGGTTCAGTCATTTCACAATGAACACATAGATCTATCCTTTGTGCTGAATCCACAGAGACGGCCGAGACGATCACGCAAGAGACACGCAGTTGGGGTCATCCACGTGTAGAGGAGAGGAGGCCTTGTCGACATCTCACCCCTGCCAGCACTTGGAAGTGGGGGGCTACTCGATATCACATCATGTAACACGATTGGTCGGACTGAATCCAGATCTAGGCCTGAATAGGTAGTCAGCTATTGTTAGCTATTAGCTATCATGTGGCCCCGGCCATCAACACTGATAAGACACTCACCCCTCCTCTCCTCTCTGCCTGTCTGCCTCTTGCCTGCCTCTGCCTCTCTATCTGCCCTCCTGAACCTTGAGCACTTCTCCTGCTCTCGATACAAAATCCCAAGTGCCTTCGTGACCCGTGCTCGTGAACCTGTGCCAACCCAAAACAACCCCGTACCTTTCATAAATATAACTCCCCGGAAGATGGGCTCCACTCAGTCTACTCCAAACCCGGCCCAGCAGGTTATAATCGACCGCCTCCGGACCCTCGGCCTGTCGGAGGAGGAGCAGGCCAACGAAGACGGCTTCGTCGAGGTCAACAACGACCTCGAGTCCAATGGCTCGCTAAACGAGAAGACCCTCGGCGCGCTGAGGCTGTCCCCCACGACGCTCGACGTCAACCAGCTGGAGGACTGGCAGACGAGGTTGCTGGAGGATCCCAAGAACAGGTAACTTCATTCTCGACTCTTATGTAGACATGAGATCCCCTGTATCCTTCGAAATGATAGCCTCGAATCGCAAGAATAGTATCCAAGAACGTTGTGTCGGAAGAGACATTGAGATCTAACACATGACGTCCCCTTCTCCCCCATCAAAATAGACTCGCCCTCTCCGCCCTATCAGCCGCCAACCCCCGCGAGGTGCTCACCTCCCGGGCGGCCAAGGTCTCGGACCAGCAGGTCTTCAACGTCAGGGTGCCCTTCGAGGGCGCGCCCGTCACGAACCAGCGCTCGTCGGGCCGGTGCTGGCTCTTCGCCGCCACCAACGTCTTCCGCGTCGCCCTCATGCGCAAGTACAGCCTCGACTCGTTCGAGCTGAGCCAGGCCTGGCTCTTCTTCTGGGACAAGCTCGAGAAGGCCAACTGGTTCCTCGAGCAGGTCGTCGACACGGCCGGCCTGGACCTCGACTCCAGGCTCGTCCAGGCGCTCGTGCGGGCGCCGCTGAGCGATGGCGGCCAGTGGGACATGGTGTACAACCTCGTGAGGAAGTATGGGCTCGTGCCGCAGGTGCTGTACCCGGATAGCTTCAACGCCGCGAGCAGCAGTGTCATCAACTCTATCGTCTTTACTAAGCTCCGCGAGGACGCACTCATCCTTCGTAACTGTAAGCAAACTTCCGGAGTTTTACTTTCTGTACCTCCAACAGAGAGAGATATATAAGACGTTCAGACTCCACCAAGCTCTGAGGATGACTTTTCACAACATCACATCATACATCAGGACTGACTCCGCATCGCCATAGTGCTCAAGTCCCCCTCGACAACGGCGTCCTCCCTCGCCGCCGCCCGGGCCAAGATGCTCAAGGAGATCCACGCCATCCTCACCCTCACCCTCGGCCCGCCCCCGGCCCCGACCGAGGAGTTCGTCTGGCAGTTCGCCGACAGGGCCGGGCGGGCCCGGGAGGTCAGGAGGACGCCGCTGGCCTTCGCCCGCGACATCTGGTCGCCCGAGTTCCGGGTCGGCAGCTCCGTCATCGCCGGGCTCGTCTCCCTCGTGCACGACCCGCGCAACCCGCCCCTGTCCCTCCTCACCGTCGACAGGCTGGGCAACGTCGTGGGCGGCAGGGGGGTCACGTACGTCAACGTGGACGGCGTCCAGACGCTCAAGGCCGCGTGCGTGGCCATGCTCAGGGCCGGGTTCCCCGTCTTCTTCGGCTCGGACGTCGGCAAGTTCAGCGACCGCGCCTCCGGGGTCATGGACCTCGACCTGATCGACTACGAGCTGGGCTTCAACGTCGGCCTGTTGGGCATGGACAAGGCTGCCAGGCTCAGGACGGGGGAGTCGGCCATGACGCACGCCATGGTGCTGACGGCCGTGCACGTCGACGAGGAGACCGGGAAGACGGTCCGGTGGAGGGTCCAGAACAGCTGGGGTACGGCGAGTGGCGAGGAGGGCTGGTTCGTCATGAGTGATCGGTGGTGAGTAAAGCCCCTGCTTCCTGGTGAATTTTTGTTTCATATCCCTCTCCTCCCCAGAAGGGCTCAAGCTAACGGGCGGCGGGATGGCAGGATGGACGAGTTTGTCTACCAGGCCGTCGTGGACCGGAGGTTCCTGTCCAAAGAGGTCAGGAACGTGCTCAAGAAGGAGCCGATTGTGCTGCCTCTTTGGGACCCCATGGGTGCCCTGGCTTGAGGAGCGCTACAATGCGGACGCGGCCTTTGCCTCGGGAGATCCTATTATGCATTAGGTAGCTCTCTAGCGTCTTGAGAGTCCTCAAGGTCTTCAAGGTTTCCTTCATGCCACGTATATGCCTCTCGTTCCCAGCCCTTCCGGGACATGCCCAACGGTATAGCACACTCATGCATGGACTATTGTCTTCTGTTTCATGGCGAGGGTTTCGAACGGTTGTGCATGCGTGTTCATGGCTAAGACCACGGATGAGCGTCCTTGACCCAAGAGGTACCCGGGCCGGGCGGAAGTGAGGAGGTGGGCTGGAGCTGCAGTCTGCAGTCTGCAGTCTGCATCCCAATGGATCGTGTTGTGCAATACCGCGTCTTGACGACCCTATTGGGTCCCAAACAGTTCACTTACAGTACTGGTGAAGACTCTTCTTGTCACTTGTCAGCCTATAAGGCAGCGGCCGCCGCGCATGGGCGCTAATGTCGAGCTTCTCGTGGTGAGGAGAGGTGGTGAGAGCGAGCAATGAGTAGACGGATCGCCCCTTGCGCAACATCCGAATCTCCAGCTCGAAGCCTATCACGTCGTTGGCAACGTTTGGTGGTGTCTCGGATGTGGGTGGTATCAACTAGTCGTCAACACCCGCATACATATGTGTGTACTGAAGCTGACGACTGGTTGCGACCCTGGCAGCCCAGAACCCAACAGTTTCACGACTACTGCCATCGTCACCGGGAGGAAGTTCAGGCACAAGCGGGCAAGTATCAACATAGACCACGTGGATGTACCGAGACGTCCCCATCGGAATTGACTCGTCTCGCGGAAGAGCCCGGGATGGACCCTGGAGACAAACACTCTTGGGCGTGATATCGCTACATGATCGACCCCATTTCGGGCGTCGCTGCAGATGCGGCCTGGGTCTCAATTTTCGGCCAGGGCCAGGGCCATGGCCAGGCCGGAACATTACTACGTGCTACACGTACATGTTCATCAACTATGTGGCTGGTAACCGTGTCATCAGGCTTGCAGTGTGCAGCTCTCGTGCAGGCATCTTGGCAGAGCCTCAATGTGCAGATTTTTGATCTCTGTATTGCATGCCAGTACTATTTGGGTACGCATCGTAGGCTCCAGCCTCCTTGAATCCTAGTATATCCTGGCGGACAGTGGATTTGAGCATTACTGATCGCGTGGGTCAGTATTGGCCCTGACTCCCGGGCCGGGATGATCGTCATACGCCACATACACTAGACCGTAAGGCCAGACCATCTCGGAGGATACCGACCGAAGGGCTGGCTCTTGCATCGGTTGGAACTTGGGGCAGTTCCCTGGTTCTGGTGATCCGTCGATGTGATTATATAGAGGCTCTCTCTGCACGCCGAATATGGCCGAAGTATTTGTGTTGGGTTGGGGTTGGGTTGGGCAGTAGCTGTACAAGATTTGTACAGGATTTGCTACCCCAGAGACCGAGAGGGTTTTCGACAGATCTCGCCGTGTCTCCCGTGGGTGAGGGAGGTTAGCATCGTTATATCTACAGTACTACTGTATTGTCTGGTAGAGTTATGGGTTTGCAGGATTCCAGGAGATAGCACTCCGATTCTCGCCACTGCTCTGGATCCCATGGGGATGCCTACTATACAGAGTCTGGTAGACAAGACAAGACAGAACCACCTTTTCTGGCCCAACTGGCTCCCAGGTGTTATAGCTCGCGATACAGCAAGATGGCCGAAGCCCATAATTAGGGCTCCCAGGCTGAAGAAATCTGCAGGATCGACGGCAGGCCCATGGTCCACTGGCTGCATAGTGGTCTTTTGGAGTTCTCCGTCTGTCCTCTCGTGCGTTTATCCGAAGGCCTGTCTGGCTGGCCTGATGTGAGACTGGCCCGAAGTCCCAAAAGACAGGGCGAAACGCTTGGTCGTACAAAGATAGCAACAATGGAGGTGGTCGGGCGGTTGGGCAGTGGGTGTAGTGGAGCTCAGGATCCATGGACGCTTTGGCCGGTTCTGCCACGTATAGAGCCGGGCCCGTCGACATGAATTATTCACGGGCATTAGCCCACCTGCCCCCAGTGTCTTTGCCCCAGAATCTGGCCCATGGCTAGTAAAAAACCGTTGTGAGTTGTGACTGGTACGTAGATACCTATACTGAGTCCCCCAGTCCCCCTGATAGCGTGGGCGCCAGAAGCGGGTCTTCTTGCACACAGTAACATCGTGATGTACGCAGATCGTGTGAGAATCATGATCAGCATGATCTAGAACGAAATATAGAAGCGGAAGCAGCCTGGCAGCAATTGGAAAGGTGAAATTGAGGGTCCGGGTCCTGACAGATGACTGGGTGAGTAGGTATCTTAGGTAGGTAGGAACCCTGATCAGTACCTTGGTAGGTGGTTGTTGAACCGAATACAGGAGACTGGATACTGAAGACTAGATACCGAAGACTGGGATACCGAACACCGGAATCCGAACACGGCAGGTTGGGCTGGGGTTGTGTCTGTGGCAGCACTTGAGCCCAATGCAAAATAGGCACACCGGTGATATCGTCCTTGTTGTGCGTGCCTGATCAGCTTGAGCAGAGGCCATCAGCCATCAGCCACCAGCCATCGGCCATCGGTCATCGGCCATTAGCTGGGAGGACCTGGGAGGACATCTGGACCTGTCGGGGGGTTGTTCCTTGTTTGACCAGATCCACCGCATACGTTGATAAATGCTGAGCAACACGAGACGCTTTATCCTGTGCGAGGAGGGCTTCTGGTCACTTTTGACATTCCGGCATCCTGATACCTCCGATACCTCTGCCAGCTCTGGGCGCAGGTCGTCCTCCGGATCGAGACAAGGTGGCTTTTGCTCCTTGATATCATTGCGTACATGTGCACTCACACTCGCACTCGCACAATTCCTGGCTTCTTCTCACATTGTCCGGCTCGTGTTTGCCCCTTGACGTAAGGGAGGATCAGCCATGACCATGGCATTGCACACCTGGGCATCTAGAGGAGCTTGTCATTGGAGGCGAGGTAGGGAAAAGGTGTCAGATTTTTTCTATCGTGCACTCTGACTAAATCCTGATTGGTGTAGATAAATGTAAGAAGGTGTGTGTGGGAATGTTGTGGCATCAATCTCCAAGGCGAGGGAAAGATTGAGAAGGTACGATCTGGTACAGACAGTGCTGAGCTCTGCGCTCTGCGCTCTGCGCTCTGCGCTCTGCACCAGGTGCGCGCCGAACACTTACGGACCTTGGAAGTACCATCCACCATAGTACACCATAGTAATCATCACAAGGTAACGTCATCCCGTCCCTTCCCTTCTTTTGTGATGTCAGTTATTTTCTGTGGCTGGACCCTTGTGTAGTACGTTTTAGTGCGTACCAGTTGACCCATCCATGGATCCCCCATACACCTGGACAGCTACAAGACCGGGAGGGCTCTGGGTACCTAGATGAAGAAGTACCACTCTATGTATATTGGCCACCTGATCAGGCGAAGAAGATACCTGAGCGCGCACTCTCAGGAACTTACTCATTTAGTAAAACGGGCAGGAGATAACCATGATTCCGAGTACCTTAGGCATGCCCATGTACTGGAGCAGTCGCCCAGCAGTCGCCAGCAACTACCAGCAGCCAGTGGTAGCCCCCGTCGGGCCCATCCAGCCCGTCCAGCCCGCCCCAGGCCGTTTCACGATTGGCCAGTGCGTACTCCAGAGCTCTCGACTTGTTGGCTCGTCCTCCACGGGCTTCGACTTCTCGACTGCTCGACTGCTGCTTGAACTGCGTTGATTGACGCCTGCATCCTGCCACTCATCAGCCGGGAACTCGGGTAAGAGGAGCATAGGCAGCATAGGATAGGTCAGCCTGCTATTGTCTCTCAGGTTTCACGAGATTTCCCAGACTTTTTTTTTTTCCCTCTCTCCCCACAAGATCCCTCGCATTTGCCCCTCGGCATTCCCATCGTTCCATGTGTCCATGTGTCTGTCCATGTTGTTGTCCTTGTCCTTGTCCATGTCCTTGTCCATGTCCCTGCCCTTGTACGGTACTTTGCCCTTGTACTTGCCCTTGTAACTCGACCTTGTAACTCGACCTTGCCCTTGACCTTGACCTTGACCCTGCCCACCTGCATAGGTACCTAGCAGTCTAGGTAGATACTGGTAGGTCGGGCAGTCGGGCAGGTGCCCAGGTGAAAGGCTACAGATTACAGTAGGTACCATAATACCACCGGTACACAAGTACTGCGGTACTGCGGTACTGCTCAGACCACCTGGATCTGCTGTACCGAACTTGAGGGCCTGCATCGATATTATTTGCATCAAAAAGTCGTCTCTTCC
>LKEB01000065.1:103734-138057 GCA_003795295.1 Cytospora leucostoma | reverse complement strand
CTAGGACGAGACAATACAAGACAACACACGACACAAGCGTTGCTACCGTCCCCAGCGTCCGTGCCAAACGACAACGACAAAGACCCCCAACAGCTCAACCAAGGTGACTCGACGCCCCGAATCTCCTTCGAGCACCAGCTTTTTTCTCAACACAACGGAACGGACAACGGCGTTGCTGGCGGTTGGCCACCCAACCTGTCGATTTGCATATCTGCTGCCGCTTGCCGCCTCGAGGGAAACACACACACACACGCACACACACACGGGACACACACATCCAACCTCCTTCCGCCCCGGATCCATACCCTTCATCTTCGGCGACTCCATCTGCGACACAACACCACCCATGGTTGCTTGTGACTCACAAGGTCTCATCGTCCACTACAATCGCGTCCTCGGCATCGGCCAACACCAGACTGAAACCCTACACTGAAAGGCCATAGGGCATAATTAGGCCATAGGGTACACCAACTACCTCGCGCAATTAATACGACCCCCGAAAAACAATATCACTCGCATAAGGCTGCACCCTCTACTCAAGCCATCAATAATAACCCACGCTCCCACGTTTGCAAGGGCTACGACTAGCGACCCGCGACCCGCGACCAGCGACCCCGCGATTCTGGCCCTCCTTTCCGAACAACACATCGTACATACTATAGATACATGTATGCAGCTACCCTCTTTCGTTCGCTGTTGGCAGCTGTGGGGTTATCCATCAGGTGTTCGCGGGGCTAACAATCTGGCAGAAATGCGCTGCGGCAGAGCTGGCTGAGCCTATCTGCCTCACCTTTCGAGCGATTTTCATACTTCTGTATAGCCTACACTGCTATCAGCGAGGAGACAACCATCAGTGACTGTTCTTGCAAATCTTCGCTCCGTCCCCTCTCGCTGCGAGACGACTACGGAACTTGCCCTTGAGGTAGCCGTCGCCAGCCACCGACAGCGTCCTGACCTGGCCTGTAAGGTCAGCTGCGAGCGACCCATTTTCGAACTCGATACTCTTCCCTCGCAACCTGGTCAACCATGGCCGACCGCCCACGCCATTCCGGGAGGAGGTCTCCCCCGGCGTACAACCCTGCACGCATGTCCATGCCAACCATGCCGACTACGCCCAGCGCTTACAGCTCCTTCTATGGCTCCGATATCCATGTCGTTCCTACTTCGCGGCACGAGGCCGCCACTCCCTCGCATTACAGCCATCTCCGCAACAACAATCCGAGTGATTGGCGTGGTCCCAACGTCCCCGTGACTACCACCACGTATACCGTCAGGAAGGATCCCGTCACCAGGGCCGCCAGCGTCAGGGAAGACAGTCGCAGTCGGAGCTCCGTTATTGAGCCCGCTTCCAAGAGGCCGCCCATCATTGTCACCACCCGTCAGCCCAAAGAGCCTTCGAGTTCTCATGCGTCCACGAGCCATCTTCCAGCGACTCCAGCTACCGATAGGGGGCGAGAAACTCCCAGATCCGCGGAAGATGAGACATATTACACCCAGCCCGCATCCTCCATACGTTCACGAAGTCACGCACGGCCATACCACGCATCAGGCTCGATCAGCTCGACTTTGGACAATGACGAGTTCCTGCGTCTGAGACAGCGCACAAACGACGAGCGGCTCCTCCCCTCGCGAACCGAGCATCGCCGCGAGAGGCCAACCTCCATGTACGCTGACCCCACGCGGCTCAGCACAAAGACCCTCGACCTCAGTGACTCCGGCTACGAGTATACCACACCCAGTGCCTTGGCTCGTTATGATCTAGACAATGATAAAACCCAGACACGACGTGGCCGTCGGGAAAGTATCGATAGGGATGCATACTACCGTCCTTCTGTCAATGTCAGCACCGACGTAGGTCGCCCACCATATGATGGCCGTCCCCGAGCTCCACCGCCGTCACGGGCCCTCGACACTTACAACAGGAGACTGAATGAAGAACCGACCGCGGGCATCTATGATCGTCCCGCCGTCAGGGTTCCTGCGCCTGCGCCTGTGCCTGCGGTCATACCGGTCGCTGCTCCCGAACGCCGAGCTCCTCAGGTAGACGTTCCGCCCAGCCCCTTGGAACGTATCGAACGACGCCCTTCTCGCGCCGGCCCTCGCCCTGTCTCTTTGTACCAGGAGGCTACGCGCCCACTCCCACTTCATAACGATGTCTATCGAACCCGCGACGATGGGTATGTCCCCAGGGAGCATCGGGACAGGGATTACGTCCGCGATGAAGATGTGGCCAACCGTGGATTTGGTATTCGGGCCGACGGCGACAGGAAGGACGATCGCGGCAAGGGCAGAGAACGCGATGATATTCCCCCACCTCGGGAAATCCCCCCACCTCGCGAACACCGCACCGAGCCGCGCCGTGATGCACGGCCTGACGACCGAGAGCGCGAGCCCAGGCGTCGACCAGACGAGGATATCATTCGTCGCGAAGAACGGAAGTACGCTCGAGACCAGGGCCGCAAAGAAGAGGATCCTCGGCTGGACAAGAAGGTTCCCAAGGATGACACCCTTCGTGAAGACGATCGTGGCAAGGACAAGGTGCGTGACAAGGTGGCGACTGGTCTGAGCCTCGCAGCGGGTGCCATTGGTCTGGGTGAAGCACTGAGCCACAAGGTCAAGGAGGAGAAGGCGGAGAAGGAGAGGTCGCCTCGGCGACATGCCGAAGAGGAGGCCAGAGAGGCTCAAGCTCTAGAGCGCTACAAGCCTGCAAGGAAAGAGCCCGAGGAACGAATCGGTCTGCGCGACGACGTCGATGAGAGACCACGAAGAGACCGTGACCTCGACGATGCTGAAGACAAGGACCGCCACAGGCGTGAGGCAGAAGCGAGACTCAATGGAGAACCAGCCATGAGCGGTGCCCTCGATGGCAGTTCCTCATCTGATGAGAGCAAGCCACGCCGGCGTCGACGGCCTTCGTCTGCCGCGTTCAGGCCGAACGACACTGCCAGCTTGGTGGCCTTGAAGGAGCAGCTCAAGGCCAGGGAGGAATCCGAAAAGGACAGTGGGAAGGTCAGGAGCAAGGACACGTCTCCTGACCGACATTCTCAACCATCGTCATCTCACAGAGATTCGGTTGAAGACCCCACAAGATCACCAAAGGATGACGCCAGGGGCCGTGAGGCAGCAGCTGCGCATGATGACAAGCAGGTGCGCGTGGTGTCACCGCCCAGGGACAAGGACGACAAGAGGCCTATCAAAGGCATACTCAAGCAGCCCAAGCCTTCGTTCCCTGAGGAGCCGAATCCTGTCCGAGAAGGTGTTGCACCTCACAAGGATGACAAGACGAAAGGCAACGTGCCCCCTGGGGCCCGTTGGACCAAGATCAGCCGGAAGCTGGTGAACCCGGAGGCTCTGACCATTGGTAAGGAGCGATTCGAGGTCCGTGACGACTTTGTCATTGTTCTCCGCGTGTTGAACAAGGAAGAGATCGAGGCCTATACGGCCGCGACTGCACAATTGAGAGGTGGGTTGCTGTCCTTTCCATTTTCTGTCTCGAATCTTTCTGCTTCGTCGTCCGTCGCCGTGCCGCCCACACCGTGACCTCGCCGATCCCGTTGGCCCTTCGCCCTCGCCCCATCGCCGTCCTCCGTGCCCCAGTCCCAGCGTTCCCTTGTGGCTTGTGCCCGTGCCTTGTGCCTGTGCCATCGTCTCAATGTGCACCTCTCATTCTTCTCTTGAATCTCGGATTGTTCTCCCCGTCTGCAGTCGCAGGCGGGAACTTCTCAGAAAATGGAAATGTGGCTGACAACCCGCAACAGAAATGCGCCGAAAGGAATTCGAGAGAGAGCAAGAGCGCGATAACAGAGAAGACGACCACGACGATGATGACAGTGATGACCGACGACCGCATAGGTCTCATCGACGAGACCCACGTGATGAGGACGAGGATGAGAGAAGAAGGCGCGAGGAGAAGCGTGAGCGGGAACGCGAACGCGAGAGGGAGAAGGAAGGCCGGCCGAGACGACACCGGTATGAAGAGGAAGACGAGCCGCGCCGACTCGAGTATTACGACGACGACGCACGCGACCGCTTGCCGCACAGATCACACCGCCACCGAGAGCGGGAAAGGGAGCCCGTCAGTGTGCAAAAAGAATGATGACTCTCCATAGGAGCATGATGAATGTCTTGGCCATGTCATGAGCGACGAATGTATTGATAGGACGGGGCCAAGGGGGTTTTTCCTTTGCAAAAGATTTGATGAGATTCAAGGAAAAGTCCGGCCATTTTGTTGCAAGAAATTTCGAGCGAGCTGGCGATGATGCGATGTTACAACTATGAAATGTCACTTGGCGTATATGTGGGGAAGAGGAGAGGAAAGACTAGTCAGCAGCTAAGGCGGCATTTGAATTGGAGATCTGATGGATTGCTGGCAACGACAGAGACCGTTTGCTGTCTCTAAAATGGAGTGATGCTGTGATCTTGTCATATGTCTATGTTTGGGTATCTAGGTAGTGACGCTGCATCATAGTCTCGGCCACGTGCTTCGCCTGCGACAGTAGAGGCATCCAGAAAGACGCAATCCCGTTCATTGCCTATGTTTGTATGCCAACGACATTTCAGCGACGCAGGAAGCAACATGCTGGCCTACAAAGTAGGCACCTGGACTATGGCTAGGCCCGAATAAAGGAGGGTAACTGCTCGACGTCCTCATAGTACTCTGCTTGCCGACCATGCCGACCGGATCAACTAAAGGTACCTAACTAGCTACCGTGACGAGTGCATTTTCCGTAAGGCAAGCCCTTTCTTCAGGATCTGAACTCGATGCTTCCGGTGGTCTTGACGCTCCATATCGTGGAGTTCATCAGTCCTCATAGAAGCAACCGCACGCCCGCCGCCTAAGCACTTGACTTCCGAGGTTCCAATATCAACCAACCCACGCCTTTGGTAGAGAAGAGTTGCGGTCCGCGTAAACAAGTTGGCAGATGCATAGTACCGCAGCACCTCGTCGACAGCACAGGGGTCGACATGGATGGCTTTCATAGGATACGCAAACGGTCACGCGGGTTATGTTCGAAGATGGACTTCACGTCTTGCTACCAACTTGTCTTCCCGCTGGGGCGGACAGGCGGGTTAAGTGAAGCAGAACAGATCAGGTTTTCTCGTGGAGTCTGTTCTTCCCTGCTCTGACTGCTTTCATATGCATCGGAGTCAGTGGGAGTTGCAACGCGATGACACCTTTTGACCACCCTCAATATTGCCATTCTGCGACGTCACTGGTCTGTTGATATCACAAGCGTGGGCATCATCGACTATCAGTCACCTTTTGACCACCAGCACATATCCTTTCCATCAAGGCGAGAGCAGGCACACTCCCAAAGTCACCTGGAGACGCGTGACAAGGCGATGTACTGTATACCAAAACACCATCAACCATATCCGCCTTATCGTCACTCTGGGGGAAAAAAAAGAAACCGTCGGCTGAGAGGCATCGGCAGCTGGTGTGCCAGCATGGCGAAGTCACCGAGGAACCCATCCAGCCCGAAGCAGTATGTATACATACGTAGGTATAACTTCCACAAAACCATGCACCTGGATTGGGTGACCACAGGGCTACCTCCGGCGGGAGCGCACATCTTGCTTGCCTCACCCCACGCTCAGCCGCAGGGCCAACCCGTCGTCAGCTTGTCTCCTCATATATAGCCCCTTTATTGCCCCTGAGCAATCATCGCCAAACAAAACTCTGGAATGTTGTACTAGCTTTGTCGACAACCGGTAAGAGATCGACACAAGCGTCTTGTGATTTGGCCATCCATCCCGAGGCTGTCAAGTCTCCAAACATCCATGGTTGAAGATACGACCAGTGACTTCAAACGAAGGCCACGGAGCAGCCGACCTGACAAATGCGAGCAAGGTTTCTTTTGTACCCCGGGGAGCATAAGACAACGTTGGTTGTCGGTCTTGGTCCAGAACGCAACGTCCTCGTAGTTGTTCTCGTATTCGAACGCGAATACAGAGACCGAAGACACCTGCCGGCATCGTACCGCACTACGTTGCAAGGCTTTTCATGACAGACATACGCCCGCGCCCGGCTTTCGAGCAGATAGATAGTATATGGGATATTTGCATGGAAGTTCATCTGCCTCGGGACAAGTGTACTCTTGAGACCGTAATATCCTTTGCTCAAAGCTGAGCAGCCCCTTAGATCGCTGAGCATCATTGATGACTTGGTAGATTGGCAGGACGCCCCAACAGCGGCGAGCATCCAACCTGTCAAAGTGGTTGTGAGGCTGATCTCGGTCTCTAGGTTCAGGGATCAATACGAGAGGAT
Organism: Cytospora leucostoma; assembly: GCA_003795295.1. Lineage (NCBI taxonomy): Eukaryota > Fungi > Ascomycota > Sordariomycetes > Diaporthales > Cytosporaceae > Cytospora > Cytospora leucostoma. The sequence goes on along the minus strand of LKEB01000065.1, from coordinate 131,789 downwards.
GATCACAAGAAAACTGTCAAGTTCGCACAACTACCATCAAGTATCCTCTCCCGTCTCCTTCGAGAAGATCATCCAATGGGCCAAGCCGAAACACTGTGACGCGTCCACCTACTGGTCCTGAAACCTACACTACTCTCGGGAAGCGTTGAAGAGGAAGTGGCGGGCATGTGAAGTACCCCCTGAGCTATCACATCGTGGCTTGAGGGGGGTCGGGAGACAAACGACAGATAACTCAGGAGATTTTACGACCACTGAGGACTACCAGCGACGCATACCGCTCTAGAGATGGTTTTAGGGGGATTGCGGGTGTGTGCCACCATCGGCAATGTACGATTTTACGACGAAGACGACCCGTGAGCGGCCGACGTCGGTGACACAATGTGATCCGGTCGTTTATTGAGAGCCGCCTCTTTCCGGTTATTCTCATCAAATCGGTCAGCTATGGATATCGCCTCTCGCCGCACGCACGCAAAGCCTGGCAGCCAGCCAACCACCCTCGAACTCGCCGCCCGCCCTGTGGCAACCAACCTTCGCTCGGGGCGGTGTGAAGTCGTCCGGCGGCAAACACCTTCGATGTCTCGGACCCAAGTATCCGACGTGTCAGGTTCTGTCCGTTTATCACTATCCGCCTCTTCTTTCCTTTTTCCTGCTTATCTCTTCCCTCTTACCCTCTTGCTCCTGTTCTTGCTCCGTCAGCCTGAGACACTGTAGAACCGGAACCCGCCAGCGCGCATGGTGTGCGAACGGCGTGTGTAGAAACCCCGGGGCCTGCTGGGCCTGACCCGAGCTGTCGGGAACGGGAAGGATCTCACGACGCCTCATTGTAAACCCCAGGGGAAACCAAGGGTCGCATGGTGTGGCTGATGTCGAAAGTAAAACAAGACGGGGCAGTAGGTTGAGTAACATCTGCGAACGGGGGACGGGGGGGACGTGAATTGTGACGCGTGGCGCTGGATGAGACACCGGCTATCCCAAGATCTGAAGAAGGAAGTCCGAGGCGACATTTCTTTTTTTCTTATAGAGACGCCGGTTTGTAGATATATCGTCCAAGAGGCACTTCAGCCTGGCGAGACGGCCCGACGGAGACCTCAATTTGGCATCGGAAAGGGACCTTGAGGATGTGTTGTAGGTAGGTACCCGGGCACGACGGGAGGCCGCAGGCAGGTGGCTTGGTTGAGTAGTATTTGCGTCTCGACAGCAGTCCATAGGAGTCGATCAGATGAAGTTTGGATAACGAAATGCTTTCCTATCACATCGAAGCAGCCGGATCTTAGGGTAATCATCTCCCCAAGTGGTATCTCATGGCCATCGTGTTGAGCAATCACCATCCTGCGCGATCCCGAGGTCAATCAGATCGTTCATCGGCAAGGGAGATGAACGTTCATGCTAATTCAGCATGAGCAGTGGGAGCGTCTGCGAATATGAGGTTCCACAGTACTTCCTATAGACAAGAGTCTTTACCCTTATTCAGATCTGCTATCTTGTCCACTCAGAGTCAGGGCATATCTCTCTCGAACAAGTCAACTCACAGATACTTAGACTAAGGCAGAGGCCAGAAACGCGACGGACAGACGTTCAACGGCGATGTACTGCCGCTTGCATCTCTCACGGATGGGGCTCCATAAGACACTGGCGCCTGCAGCTGCCTCAACAGGGTCAAGCACCTCTTGCGGCGACCGACGACCTTCACGTCGCGTCTCCCCTATCCACGGCGGAACTCCGGATGCTCTGAAGGCAGTGCAGTAGCGGTGGCTCGCACATGAGCTCACTGACCACTGTCTCCTATCCCGATTCATCGCTGTGCCTCTGTGGTCCTGCATCAAGTCCATCTCGACTGGCACCGCAACATCGAAGCAGGCCGGCATGTCGTTCGGATGTCGTCGTCGTCGTCGCCCGAGGCTCACATGCATGACCCAGGGTGTCTGTCCACCGCGGGACCACCACTCATCCCACACCCCCTCCCCTGGCAGTCGCGTCCAGATCCTGCCGCCGGGGAGACAAGGCCGCAAGGGGCAGGGGGAGCAGGTGCCAGGAGGAATGCGCGGAGAAGCCGGGGGTGGCCGATGCAACAGCAGGCCCTGCTGCCAAAAGCTTACTTCAGGGCCCCTGTCAATAATAGAGTTGGGCATGGGGTCAATCTCGGGGCGCCTGGACTCCCCCCTTCACAGTGCATGCGACCCACACCACTCCCAGGTGCCCACCCCTCGCGTCCAGACCTGGCTGGCAGGTTGGCAGCCAGGGCAAATTTCCCCTGTTGCAACTCATGTGCTTCGAATGTGGATCTGTTTCGACGAGAGATCTTTGGAGAACCCCTGAGGATGTTCCTGTCATTTCCCCCCCTGCCTTCACATCCTTCGTTCCCCTGAAGCATCTGCTCCGCAGTCTCCAAGAGCGAATTCGATACAACCGTCAATGTTATTTGTGGCTCTAACGGAAGAGGGCCACCGGCACCTGTTCCAATGCTCAGACATCCCATCTGCGGGATTTATCTGGAACGATGGCTGTGTTACCCTAATTAGAAATAGATCATGATCTCCTATGTAAACGTACCGGGTTTCCAATATGGCAGTCAGGGCCATTCCGATAAGCTGTGGAGATTCGCGTGCAAACAATATGGAGATGCGAAATCAAATATAGTGTATGCACGTTTGGCCTGCAGGATTGGACCCCTGTAGAGCCAGACTAACGTGAAGGGCGGTATCAGTCTCGCACCAAGGGTTCGTTCTTTGGTTTTGATTCTGATGGTATAAGGCTGGCTGTGGGTGGCCTTCCAGGGCTTGGATCGTCAATCTCGATAGGACAATCATATGTTTTCTTTTTTTAGAAACAGAATAAAGATACCGAGGATCTGCCAGCTGGGGGTGGGGGCACTGAAACAGGGGCACCTTCAATCAGCACCAACGATGACGATGCTTCGGGGCCTCAAATACCGGTCTTCGGTCGCAAAAGTGAGCGCGAGTGTTTGCTAATACGCAGTAGCCAAGCAGTGTAGATACACAGTATCTAGCACACCGCCACGAGACGTAATGAAAAGTGTCGGCTCCTATGGCAAATGAGTTGTGTTCGTATCATCTTATCTCAGCGCCACACCTATGAGGATTTCATGCTATGGATCAAATCCTGCAATTTTCATGCACGAGGCGAGTACACCGTATCTCGCCGGGAATCGGTATACTACATACCTGAGCTTACTTGACGCGCAACTGACGCGATGTGTGGGTTTGTTTGACGGGGTCCGGCGCGTCAATACTGGCTGTACACTACTACGACATGTAGCGCTCTTGTCCCAAAGAAGCATTATCTCCTATGCATTCAGCCTGCTATTCGTATTCGAGTCATGTTAAAATGAAGATGACGAAAGACACAGCTGAGGCTTGCCCAACCTTGCCTAGATTCTTGATGATCCTCACTTGCCAGCTGCCTGTCTGTGTGTTTGTAGTACCGATTGTGACGAAGGTCGACAGAGGTTCGGGCATACGAAGGGTGTATGGAAAAGTCTGCCCAAGCACGGGGAAATTTCCAGAAAGGGTTGGAGCGCCGAACCGGGGATGTCTCAGGTACAGTGCATAGTGGACTAGAGAGGTACTCGAGTCCACGGGCCGGAAGTACTGTACTTACTCTGTGAGTCGGTACTTCGAGTTTCGGGACGCAGCACCGTGCAAAAGTAGATGGCTTCACAACATAGCCTCGTAATGGGGACTCGTTCGAGGTAGCTGTGCGTAATAGCGGTGGGAAACACTCTGCCATAGGCTGCTAGCTTCAATGTTAGCTGGGTTCTCAGAGCTGCCTCGACCTATTTCCACCTTTCGTGGGGGTGGGTTAGGCAAGTATTTTATTGGAGGAAGCTCGTGCCTTTACCTGATGCCGGTCTTCATACTACTTAGCAATCTGCGATCCACCCATATGAGAGCAGGCGTGCCCACACTTCACGAGACGGACGTCGAGATGAGGGCGTGGCGTCGGTGGGGCCTAGCGCAATGTATATGTACGTTCCGTGCTGATCCTGACGCCTCGAGTGTGGGAGTTGTATGTAATGTAGATACTGTAGGTAGTGCACATCCATAATCCTGATGAAGGTCTCGACCAAAGCTCGCAGCCGTCCCTATGGACCGCATCTCTGACCGACATCTCAATGTTGAGCCAGTTGAGGGTGGATCGTGCAGACGGCCTGCAGACGGTGAGACCTTTATGTACTGTGAGCATGAGAGGTTGGCAGACGTACGGATCTGTACAATCGACTTGCCCGGATCGAATCGTCGCCGAGTTGGTGCAAATTGTCTGATTGTGCGTACACCGCGTCTGGGAGAAGTTGTCCGAGGCCCTCATTGCAGGTGGAGTGGCCGCGGTGAAACCTTCAATTGGCTGCTTGGTTGCGGTCAAAGACGCAGGCGCAGATGCAGACTGTGGTCGACCCGGTGTCCCGCGGGCCAAACAATGGGGTTTCTGGTCCACCTTTTTGATGTCGCAAAATTCATGACGAGGAAGCGAGGGAGATCGAGTCCGATACATCAAGATAAAAATGGGGGAGGGTCCTGCAGGGCATGATAGCAGTCTCCGCTGGAGAGAGTCCCTGTACCTACAATCCACTTCAGGCCCACGATTGCCCGAGTGGGTGCTTTCCCCCATTACAGTACCGGTACCGTAGCTCGTCGTCTCTGATATGCACAAGGCTGAGCGCGCAAGGTTGTCTTTGCGGCTAGACAAGGTGAGACTCTTCCTCCCTGCCACCTCGGCAGAGCCCGTTGGTTTGACGGGATGGAAGGCGACGGGATTGAGGTTCAGAATCACGTCCAGGTCAAGGGGTATATGGGCCGCGTCAGGGTCTCAACCTTGACCAGCAAGGTGTCCCGGGACTGGGATGGCGGGAGTTAGGCCTTGTGCCGCACGTTTGTGGCCCCTCCCCCAGGGCCTCTGGTTGCACCCTCAAGTCGCGCTGTCGCGATCATTTTGTCGGTCTGCTGACTCGATGAAGATGCATCCCACCCGAATGCACTCTGTAGATAAGCGCAGCCGCGCAATCTGCCTGTCGTATCAGTCCGTAGTATACATACTACCTACATGGTTGTGTAAGTCCGTCTTGGTTGAATCGGCGTGCCAGAAACCCCTGGTCAGACTTGTCGTCCAGGGCCCCCAGGCTGCGGAGGGTCTGGCCTGCAATTGATAGCCCAGCCTCGACAACTGCCGTTCTGGGGTGGCTGCGACCCTGCATCGCAGCGCAGCACATGTTCGTTGCTGGTTTTTGGGTGTTATGCTTGGCATGTCCGCAAGCCCACGAGACTGACCGATCACTGACTCGTAACACCAGCGATACGATGCTGGACTGAGGAACCAGCCGGGACATATCGCAGATTTATCCCTAGTCATTGGCCGCATCGAAGCATTTATCACATGCGAAACAAAAGCTTTCGTGCCGTTGTCCGCGTAATAAGACAATGCTTGGCCGCTCTTGCAAGCTTGACCAGTTGGGACTCCGATGAATGGAAAGTCAAGCAGCCTATTCGTGGGTTGACTTGCAACCAACCTGTCAGGGGAGGATAATAATAGCAAACGCTAAGGGCATTCGCACAAGTCGGCCCCAGTAGCATGTTTCTTGTTGATGTTGCCATGGCATCAACATCGTATCCAGAAACACACACCTTTTGCCTGCAAATCTGCGAGTCTGCCACTGCGGGACCTGGCAATTGCCCTTGATCGCAGCGAGTTCCTGCGGTACGGTGGAGCAGAAAGTAAGCTTATGGAGCCCTCCCTTCAAGGATCGTCGCCATAGGCCCATCGGCGGTGGGCAGCGTTTTCATGAACAAATGTCCAACGTCTGGTCATGTACTGTGTGGTACGTCGCTACCAGACAGCAATGGCCTAGTCGTAATGACGAGCGCTTCTGTCTTCTTGCAGCTATGTAAAGACTGCGTTGTAGTACATGTAGCGTTGGTCCACTATGTATCGGTGTGAAGACATCCTATAAGTACTGTACCGTAAGAGAGCAACGGCACACCACTACCTCGGGAAATCCGCAAATGGTTTCGCCGAAATCACCGAGGCAATCCGTCATCGGGCCTTTTTCCAACGGGCTGTTCGTGGCGGCGAGGAGATGATTGACGATCGGGACAGGATGGCCGAGGATCAATACCTCAAAGGGCCAAGGGCATGTTTCTTCCTTAAATCGCATCCGCAAAGACATAACTGGGACGGGATGAGAACTCGTGCTCGACGCCACAAAGTCGGCTGGGTTGGCTGCGGCATGACGTCTCGTGGCAGCCTCAGTGAGCTCGGCACGGACTTGACGAGGTGCTTGATTCGATGAGCCGTGTGTCGATGATGTGGCAGGTGTGGCTCGACACCACACCACTGACATGTTCCAGAACATGGCGCCCAAAGTACATCGCAGCTCGAAATTGGTCCCGATAGTAGCGAAAAGTCGGATGTCGCACAGAGGAAGAATGGCCAATCCACAATCTCCTGCTTCTTGTGAATACGCGTTTCACTCCTTTCTGACATCGGAACTAACAGCTCTGCGAGAGCTCTGGCTTTGTTTGGTGGCATGTCGTTGAAGCCCGCGTAGACTATACCTAGTACACTACAGTGGTGGTTGCTGCCGGCGGAGAAGCTCCAGGGCTATCATGGCCGTTGCGCACTGCAGGGGCCAGGACGCCCTGGCGACAGTATGTGGTGTATGTACGTACATGCTTACTGTATGTAGGTATGTCGCTGGGCACCCTGGTTGCTGCCCCTGCTTGCCCTCCACAGCAGCGATCCCGGCGGTTCCAACGGCTGCAGCTGGAGTCTGGTAGGAGAATGGGTAGGAGGCCCATGTCTGTTTGTCTCGACCTGTTGGGCTGCAAGGTTGACTGCTCGTAGTCCCTGTCGGTTCGTCACAGCACTAAGTAGAGGAACCAGAGCTTCGGGTCTGAAGAATAGCATCTCAGCTGTTTTCGGGACCTTTAGGGGAGACCAGGCCTGCCTAGACTGCCGGACTGCCGGACTGCCGGACTGCCCTGGGTGGCTTGGAGCAGGCAGTCTGGGCACTCAGGGTCGCGAAAATTCAACTGGCAGACATGCCGACAAGCAAAGTGGATATTTGGCGGGAGATTGCATCGTAGAGATACGGACATACACTACTCAGCTTGTAAATCTTGGAAAGCACGTCACGTCCAAGTGTCAAGGTCGTCGAGCACAGTACCCATGTACACGGTACATACTGGTACGTACCGTACAGTACCAGACATCTGCAATACGGTACAGTACGTACACAGAACCTGTATTAGTACCTCCTCCATGGTTGGTGTTCGGAAAGAGGAGGCAAGCAGGGCAGGTACCTAGGATTAGTTAGGCAGGTGAGCAGGCAATTGTGTCTGTCCAACGTCGCCTCCTCGAAATGATGGTAATCAATAATCCCATATCCCAAGATTGCCCAGGTAAGTTTCCAGATTGCGAAGCTCAATCCAGGGTCATGAACATAAAAGTACATACATGACAGTAGTGTACCTAGGTACACACATCAATGCAACCATCCTCCATCTGGGCAGGAGCGACCAAATATCCAGGTACCTACCTAGGTATCTGGACACCTAGGTACCTAGGTACTTCTGGATAGGTCAGGTAGACCTGTGATTGTCTGCCCGGGTGGTATCGTAGTATCCGAAGAGCAGGAACTGCCCGGGTTGACCAGGGCAAGGGCGACCCGGTCGTAGGCGTCATATAGCCAGGCCTCCAGGGCTGCCAGGGCCGGGAGGTGCCAGGTGCCTGGCAGCCCACGCACGCTAGAACGGCAGTCCCCTTGCCTGTACTGTACCCTACCAGCCTGCCTACCCGCCTACCTACCTGCGTAGCAGTGTACTGTAGGTACATATTCATGCCCTGTCAACCCTGCCGACCTTCCAAACCTAGCAGCACTTCATACCTGCCAACCCTACCTAGGTACCTAGGTACCAACCCTGTCAACCAGGGCTACAGGTAGCCTTCTTTTCGTGACTTGCAAAGCCTCCGCCACCGGTTCCTCAGTAGGACTTTATATCTCCATCGTCAAATGCTCGCAAGCATATAGAAAATTTGAGACCCAAAAACAACAAAAAGAAAGGAAGAAGAGGAAAGAAAACCTCGGAGTTAAGGTCAGTACGTCACGCAGCGCTAGCTCGTCCATGCCTGTTGTGTACAATTCGTTGTCGCAGTGTGTCCCCATGACCGATGGACCTCGCCAGCGGTTATGGCCCAGGGCGTGATGGCGGTAGACATCCTCGAGGGATTGGCTCCGAGTCCATGGCAGCGGTATTCGTCAAGAGCATATTAGAATACACAACGCCCCAAATTCAATTGTTTGCAAGCTAGTGCGTCTGCGGACGACAGGCGGTGGCGACCCAATCCGTTGTTGGGCTCGAAGGCCCCGAATCACGTCCACGCTGCTTGCGGCTGATGAACAAAAGCAAAGCAAAGCAAAGCAGAGCAGAGCAAAGCAGTTCGTCGACTAGGAATTACTGTCGCCTCGTGTCTTTGCGTCTCGATAGTGATTGCGCACGCTTCTTTACACGCTATGCTACGCCATGGCATGGCATGGCATGGCATGGCATCCTATCAACACCCTAAGCCTGACTGACACCCTTGTAACAGCTTCCCAAGCCTTTTAGGCGCAACGGTCCTTGACCACGATTATCCCTGCCCTTTTGTCGACCAGGCCAGCTCCCGTCTCGGGATTCCTAATACATTGAAACCACATCCAACTCGCATTCCGGCCAATACAAACTAGGGCTTGGAAGGTATCACGGCATCATCGTTCTGTGCGACGACACCTCTCGCAAGAGGAGAGAAGACTGCGCCACGGTCTGGATTCGGTGTGGCTTGCGTCCAGCTGTTGTGGATCGACCTTCGAGCTTCACGATCCAAACTAGCCGTCAAATATATCGGCACCGCTGCGGCGTGTTTGCGAGAACTTATCGACACTTCCATGTGAATCTCGGAAATTATAATCGATTCATCTTGCGGCGCAACACTGTCATACTAATTGGTCCAACTTGCGCCTGCACCGGTCAGAAAATCACTGTCCAGCGTCAGCCTTGCCCTTGAGCCTCGTTAACTGCGCAGACCAGCTCCCATAAACAATACGATCGGACTTTTGCGTTCATCAAACCGCGCAATATTGCAAGTCTGTAGTATCAGTCGACAGAAAGCAAAGCAGAACCTCCGGCCGGTTAGGAATTAGCAGGTATGTCTGCCTGTCTTCGGCATCTCGTCCCCCGTGTCCGCACGAGAATCACGAGAATCCTGCTGCTATAGCCAAAACAAAGGCGTCCCTCGGACATATCTGACTGATACGCAGCCTGTGCAGCGGCTTCAGTCGAGATATTTGCAGTTGTAATAAATCGAATTGGTAAGTCAGAATTGCCCTTTTAGTCACGACTTTCAAAACCTTCATACAATCTTGAAATATTCTCGTGTCCCCTTCTTCGATCGTGTCGGCAGGACTCAGCTCCAAGAAGAGCGATTTGCATTGTGCCAATCATCTGGGGCAATCTTCTCACACGATCGATCCACTGCCCTGGCGAATCCATGTACATATGCTTTTAGCCGGATACGACCGTCCCATTCCCCGTCTTGTCTTCGATGAAGGAAGCCCACCTCTGCCAGGGTCACATGCAACCGCTGTTCACACCCAAGTTCTTCAAACCACACCCCCCCGGGTTTCCTAGTCCCCCCTTAATAATAATCGTACCAAGCGGACGGCGTGGCGGCAAGCCAACCTGATTCGAAGCGGCCTTTTGTTCCGCACTGTACCTTTTCTGTACGGATACTTCACCAGTCAATCTCGCTGCCCACGGCGCGCCAGTTCATCTTCCTTTCAGAAACTCTTTGCCTATAATGCCCATGCGCCCAACCGTCTTCTGCCAACTGACAACCGTCGTGGAAGATCCAAAAGCTCATTCACACCTTGTTTTCCCTTTGGTGAGCAAGGTACTTGCGTCATAGCCTGCCTGTACGTCCTTCTCCACACTGAGACCCCTGCCGCACCTCAAGGTCGACCTGGGACCAGCAGCGGCACAACACACACCCATGCTCGTTGCCTCGGTCCCCCTGAAGATACCTCCCCCAATACCCACTGCTGCGCTGCCCCAGGTGCATCTAGCAAGCTACCCACTACACTGAAGCCGATGACTGATTCGCAGGTATTCTAGCACGAGCAACAGTCATCAGACAATCACATCCGCGAAAGAAGATACTGAAAACTGAAAATAATTCCACAAACCTAAAGTGTATTGACAGCTGCGACCCTAGCTGCGCATTACCAGTCCTTATCAAAGTGGCCTGTCAACTGGGGTGCGACCCTGCTTGCCGTCGAAGAGATCCAAGTCCGCTCACGTGGCTACCGGGCTGAACTCCCACAAAGCATCCCGAGTATCTGGTCTAGCAGAAGGCCTTGCACGCGACAGTTTTACGCGACACCGGGATTCCCTGCAAGCGTCTGTATCACCAACAAGAGTGTGTTCGAGCTATTAGCCGTCATTGCCTCGACTGAAACTGATTCTGGAATCGGTTTTCGAGGTACGTCCGGTCTGCGAGTTCGTACCGTCACCGCTCCGGCCTGGACTTGTAGAGACGTTCGGCTTCTCTTTGAAGCCTTATGCCAGCCACTTGCCGAGCGACTCCCTTGCAAAGATTTTGGTTCCCAGCTTCAGTCGTCTTCGAGCAGACGAATGTTCGTTAACACTGCTAACTCACCGCGAGCAGGACCATCAAATCACATTGGACATCGAACTTGACTTGAGTGCTGATAAAGAGTCTGGTGAGTTGAGCGACCTGTCAATTTGCATGCTATCAACGCCGAAGTCGTGAGATCTTGACAGCCAAGAAGCTAATGTTCCTCGCGGTGGACAGGTTGTCTTGAAAGCATCACTCCGGACTAAGTCGCCGTCTCTATGGGTTTGACAATGGCTCAGCATCATCGACAGGTCAATGGCCAGTTTAAGGAAGAGCCTGGCACCGACCCGGTAAGTTCGGCACAGAATTTCCTAGCAAACGTCAACGACCAGATATGGCCTGCAGTTTGGCCACGGTAGCCACAGGCCGCAGTAGCCAAGTTCTGGGTGCAGGCCTTCACAGGCTGCAGCCCCTTCAAGCTTCACCTACACTACACCATCTATCCAACCCTCAGGTTCTTCGACCTCGTACTCAAGCTCTATTGTCCGGCGTAGCCCTGAAGTGCAGTGGCTGGGGGCAATGCGGATTGGTATGAGTGTTATTTCTAGAAGACGAGATGGAAACTCCCGAGCATGACCAGGCCTGGTCTTGGCTCTTGGGGGGGGGGGATGGGAATTACAGGGGATGCAGTTGTTTCACATTCGGGCGGGGGCCACCGTTGCATGCGACAAGGCGCGCGCGCGACAGGGTCTGCTAGTGCGACCCGACAAGATCTGAAGTGTGGGAAAACTTGGATCCCCTTGTCGCCACACAGGGTGGTACGAGCCAAGCTGGCTGCGGCAGCGGAGCCACCATTCACACCCACCCACACGAAAACACCCCAAGACAGCCAGATCCCCAAGACACTTCTGGGCAGTCACTGTTGATACCGATACGATCGATGCATTGAAGAAAGGCTTCGACGCGTCATGCAAACGATGAGATGTCAACTGTTGAAAGGACAATATCCTTTCTCCTCTGGAATCCTAGTCCAGATGGTTCGGATGGCCTTGGGGCGATAGCACACGGAACACGCACACGCATACGCACACACGCAGTACTTCGTACGATGCTGGAGTACAAGTCCCGTGCCTTGGTGCTGCAGTGGGCAATAACAACCAACGACAGGGTTCCAACGGCTAGGAGATCAATCGCTGTCGTCAGTGCTGCAGCGCATGCTGATCTCCATTAAGCGATGGTACCGGATCTCGCTGGCTGGGTTAAAGTCGACCGCAGTGAGCTGAACAGAACAAACATTGGACGTATGCACGCCTTCCAACTTTCCGCGGGTCCCCGGTATCGAGTTGCTAATGGTGGTACTACTATGGTATGTACCGCTACCAGCCACGCCGGGTCGCGAGAGACTTTGGTGACCTTGGTCTGCGGACAGGGATTCGACAACCTACTGGGACACACATCATCCACACCGCCGTTCTCTTGGAACGAGTCCCTGCACCTTCTCCCTCCTCTCCAGAAGTACCGGCCCAGTCACTCCCAGTCTCTCTCCCCTCCAAACGTGTGGCGCCGGCGCTGATGACCTTATCCGGTCTAAGCTGTCTGCACGACTAGCCGCCGGTCAAACTCAATTGGCTCCCCCTCAGCCCCTGTCCCTTGCGTGCCCATCTTTCCCTTCATAAACCTTGATCCCGACCCTCGACCCACCCGCCTCCAATTTCACTCCATCTTGTTGCGTCTGCATCTGAAGCCTGAGCCTGTCTGCTGCGCCTGCGCCTGCGTCTGCGACTCGAGTGACGCCCCGACTCTGCTCCTCCTGGAAGCCTGCTGGCGTCAATGCTCTGCGGGATACTGTGCCCAAAACAGCCGAAGCTTCAAAGAGCCCTATAACGCATCTTCACTATTATTGCTATTGGCATGAGCTGATATTGCTCCTTTTCCCGAGTTCCTTTCCTTGTCGGCTGGCCAGAATTGCAGAGCATGGTAGCCCCACAACCCTACAGCTCCATCTAGTTCAAATATCCTCACAACCCTGCTTCCATCGATTCCACCCCCAAGTTCCTCACCCTCGCAACTTCTCCGACTTACTCTGGTTACCTGGGACTTGGTCAGTACCGCCGCCCTGCGAATCCCGTGTTATTCCTGTCCTGTCCCATCCCCCCTCCCCGGCCTGGAAGTGGCTTCTGCCCCCCTCCCCCCAGTTCGAGTTTAGATCCTCCAACACATGGGTCTGGGATGCGATCACTGCAGGCACATCACTAGATTCCCGATCTTAGGGTTCCGCACATTCTGAGTGGTCAAAGCACTATCCCCCTGTTCTCGCTTCTGTGCTCCCATGTCCATTGAGGGGAGAAGCTTCGCAGGCACTCAATTCGGACCCATCTTGTCATGCCCGTCATGATCTGGCCGCCCTGTGAAGCCTTGGAGACCTTCCCCGTCCTTGACAGTGTCGAGTGAAGATAATGAATAGGAAGAAGAAAGGAGCCAGGGGGAGCCACCCGCCTCGTCCGGCCTTGCAAACTTTTTTTTCTTCCGTTCCTCTGGTTGTGCTATTACGAATTGAGCCTGGTCGGAACCGTTGGAACTAATGGGAGTCTTTTCTATACAGCACTATCCCCACCAGGCCCCACCGCCTTCGCACCTGCAGCACCACCGACCTCCTAGTATAGTTCATCAACAGCACCACGCCCAGGCTGCACCTCTACCACAGCCCTCGCATACCTCAGGGTACTCGTCTAGTCATCCCGCACCCCCGGTTTATCAACAGGCCAACCAGGGAAATACCGCGCAAAATTCGACACAGGACGCCCTGCCATATTACCAGGCAAGCCCCTACAGCACCCCAAGCGCGACGAGCGGATACACATCCGCAGGTAAGTCGCGTCTCCCGAGTCGAAAACCCTGTCTGCAACTCGCCGAGGACTCTGTGACTGACGAAACAACATCAGACACGCCAGACATGATGGCCGCGACGATGCATAGACAATACCCCCCGATTTACCAGACGCCCCAGTCCAACTCGCCTGCGTCCGTCGCATCGCCCTCAGGACACGACCATCAGAGGAGCATGTACGGCCAGCCAACGTCTCAACAAATGCCTCAGCAGTCCATGTACTACCCGCCCCAGGCGCAGTATGGCTCTATGCCTCAGCAGGCAGCACCCTCGCCGTACAGCCAGCATGCCCAGGCTCCTCACCAGTCCATGGCGTCGCAGCCGAACATGATGATGTCGCACAACCCGCCACAGCATCAGATCGCCCAGCACGCCAACCAGCACGCTCAAGCCGGACTGACCGGCAGCCCACGACACCAAAAAATCGAGGCGCACCAGGTACCTCCTCAACTACAGCGGCCATCGGCGTCTGGACCGATCGGAGGCCCATCTCCAACAACCCAAAATGGTGGTCAATTGTCGACGCCCACGGGCTCTACTCCCGGTGGCGTGAACCCAAATGCTGCGCCAGGCCCGATCCCCGCCACGACTCCCCTCGTCGTTCGTCAAGATGGTAACGGCGTGCAGTGGATTGCGTTTGAGTACTCGAGGGATCGCGTTAAGATGGAGTACACGATTCGATGCGACGTGGAGTCTGTCGACACCGATCAGCTTTCGGCCGAGTTCAAGACGGAGAACTGCGTTTACCCTCGGGCATGCTGCCCGAAGGACCAGTACAGGGGAAACCGGCTCCAGTACGAGACGGAGTGCAATACCGTCGGCTGGGCGCTTGCGCAGCTCAACCCACCCCTGCGCGGCAAGCGAGGTCTGATTCAACGAGCAGTTGACAGCTGGCGGAACAGCAACCAAGATCCCAGACTGCGCAGCAGGCGCGTACGCCGCATGGCCAAGATGGGCCATCGCAAGTCTGTCAACAACACCCACCCTGCCCACATGGCCGGTCCAAGTGGTCCCACAGGGATGCCTGCCTCAGGACCCATAGGTCCCAGCGGCACAGCGTCCATGGGGAAGCCCGGGATGCCAATGGGTGGGCAGATGCATCACCACCAGGGCACAACAGATGGCCATACTCATGGTGCAGGGGACGAAGTCGGTATGTTTCACCAGATGTGATGTGTGCATTATCGCGATTGCGTGTGATACCTTTCAAAGACATGTTATACCTATGGCTGCGTTTGTTTATTGTGTTTTATTTGGACGGTTTTGGAACCTCGGAACCTGTTTTACGCATTTCTTTCTTCTGTTGTTTATACGGCGGCGCCGATTTTATACATACAAGCTCAAGAAGCTCGCCCGGCGACAGCATATCAAGAAAAAGACACCTGTACATTACACTAGCCGCCTGTTGCGTTGTTGTTAGTTTGTTCTGCTGAGTTTTTTGGTCCGTTGTCCCGGTCAGTCTTGACCGGCGACGAGATTCGAGTTTGGCATCGCATTGCACTGCATCTATCTGCATTTGCTTGCGCTGGCCTCGCCGTTTGCCATTACCTTGCAGACCGTGCCATTCATCAGCATTACAGCCAACCACATGCGGCAGCTCACTCTTGTCCATGGACTGTAGTCAAGTCCCTGGATCTCTGTATTGCATAACATATTGTTTATCCTGGACCCTTACCCTTCTGCTTCAGCTCGCGCAAGTTGCTGCACCATCCTTGTCTCGCTTACACGCTTTTGGTTGTCTGCCGTTCTGCCTACCACACTCCTTTCTCAAAGTAGCAGTCATGTCCGCAGATCACATGAACATCAAACAGATAGGAACGCTAATATGTGCCCCATCCTCCTGCAGGTGACGGAGACTACATGGACGACCAACATCATCATCACCACCAAGCGCCACCCACCCAGGGGGCTACTAGCGGAGACGACGTCCGTCAGGCTCACGTCTTCAACAGTGGCTATGGCGCCTATGGAAGCAACGCACCTGCTGCCAGTTCCTCGATGCCCTCGCTCCAAGACACCCTCAGCAATGGCCACCACTCCGTTGCCGCTCGACGTGCTGGGTCGCGTGCCCCTGGTGCCGACGAGCCTGAGAACCTCTTCCCGGACATTCCTGAAGCTAAAAAGCGCAAGTTCATCCTGGTCGAGGATAGCGATCGCCAGAGTCGTCTCCGTGTGCGCGTCACTCTCGATGGCGTCGACACCCGTGAGATTCCTGACTCGTTCCGTAAGAGCTCATCTGTCTACCCTCGTTCATACTTCCCTCGCGAGATGCAGAGCCCACCTCCCAGTGCGACTGGATCCAGATTCTTCCAGGACGACCTGAGCGACGCCGAGGATGACGGCAACGCCGAGACAGAAGGTCGCCGGGCTGGTCGTGGTGCCGGCGGACGCGGCCGGGCCATGGTCAAGGTCCCGGCAACGTCAAGTGAAGGCGGTGAGGTCGAAGTCGCTATTCCCAAGCTGCGTAAGACTTTCCGTGGCAAGGAGGTCCGTCTCAATGATCTGGGATACCGCATGGCGTGGCTGCAAAGCCGTGTCTTCGCAGGCCGTCCCGTCTTCCTCCAGCGTGCCCTAGACTGCTACCGTAACAAGACGCGCCAGGCTATCGATTCGATTATGCAGGACGTCAAGACAGTGGCGCCGCACTACGAAACCCGTGTTGGCAAGCGCAGGTGGACTGAAAAGACGCGCCGGGCCGACAAGAAGGACGACGAGTCTTAGGCGGACTCGCCTCCATCACGTCACTCGGCCGTGGAATCCGAGCAGCAGAGGAGTTCGATGGAGATTCCACAACTTCCGACAGCAGCGTCTGATATCCGGAACGCGCAGGGCGCCCATGGGGTTTCTCGTCCGGCAGATGCCTGTCCAGTCTCCTCAATCTCGCCAGCTGCTCCTCGGATTGATCCTCAGCTACCGTCCACCATGCCTTCTCGGCAGTAGGCCGGCACTTCGCCGCCCAGGGCACCACGCGGCGTCAAGGCAGGGGGATTGCATGTCTGCTTAGACTGCTGAGCAGTCAATCATTGCACATAAACGAACGGTGACTGACACCTGCGATCATCTGGAATTGGGAGGGAAACGGATGGGCTGGGCACGCTTGGCCCAGAATTCCGGAGTTCCGGTGTCGCATCTTTGACCTACTAGGGTTATCCTTCACATACGTTGTCGTTATGGGAGCCTCAGCCGTTGGAGGTTCTTTTTCATTTTTCTGCGGCCACGGATGCTCACCCGAGTACCATATGGCTTTTTTCTTTTATACGAACTACCTCCTACCCGCCAGAGTCCGTCAACAATTAGACTCGGATCAGCAAATTTCTTCTTTCTCTTAAACTTTTTCTCCGTCACTATTTCCCTCAAGGTCACAGATACGACTTCACGACGCGAACTAGATACAATGATCTCAGTGACGAAAAAGAATGCCGAAGAAGACAACGGCAATGGGAAGGGGTAGGGGCTGGCAAGGGAAGGAAGGGGGCAGGGAAACGGAGTCTAAAAACACGAAACGGAATGGAACAACAAACCGCTCGGGGGGCATCATTTGGTTTTGATCTTGTTTTCTCTTTGGTTGCGTTCGGGGCGTCGTCGATCGGGTCTGTTCACTTCGCTGCCATCACCAGGCTGTCTGACTTGAATGGTTGAGGGGTGATCAGGAATATTCTAGGCTTCATACGGATGATGGTCTGGTCTGGCACGGTCAAGGTGTTACGGACTGCGTGCAGTCCGGCTGACTTAGTCGTCATCTGGTCCCCGATATGTCTTTAGTAGAGGCCGTGGACATCGGCCTTCGATCCTGTGAATTTGCACAGTTCGAGCCTTGCTTAGACATGCCCGACAATAAAATATCTTCTCAATTATACATGCTGTGCTATTAAAACATGGTGTCTAATACTTCCCGGAGGCTACGTGATTACTTTGTCCCGAGGCTATGTTCCTCTCATGTACACCCACACGCAGGATTCATAACTAGGAGCGATGTGGAACCTGGTCCGGGCATCTCGCGAGCGATAGATGCTACACTACGACGATTGAGATCCCGCTTGGTTGTATCGCAGATATATCAGTTCGCCTCGTACTTGCTTTTCCGCTTGTCAGATTACCAGGAGGTCCCTGTTATTTCCCAGGCGCCGTGCAACCGTCCCTCGGGGGCTTCTCGAAGACCTCGCGGGCTTCCCTCCCTTCCTACATCCCCGGATCCCTGCGGCATGTGGCAGCGAGGGTGCATCCCAGCCGCGCGGCCTTATGTCTTACGGATCGGAACCCTTGATGTATCAGTCTTTTGCGTCAGTGTGTGTGTATCCTCAGAGTTGGCTTGTAGTGGTAGGTCGCCGGACAAGGGGCGGTCCTAAGTATTTCTGGACGTAGGCATGCAGCATGGATAGGCCAAGGATGGTTGAAGCTCAGTAGTTCGGTGTCTGGCCCGGGGCAGAGGCTATAATTGGGTCTTCGAGATACCTGATGGTTTTCTAGAGTCGTGCGAAAGAACAGGCGAACCGTTTGGGCCCAATGGCTTCACTATGCCGTTGATATTGGGTCACTTCGAGGCTTTAGACTGGAGGTGTGATCATGTTCAATGCTAGGAAGACTCTCGGGATCGTTGACTGTGTATTCAATCATAATGTCGAGTTGCTAGCAGCGACCTACTCTAGGTTTTCTCTATGCCGAGTTTTCTGTCTTGGGTTTCTGCCAGTGACATATGGGCATTTGGTGGGATTTGAGTGCCCAGGTGCGTGGATGATAATCAAGAAGGAAGCTGTGAAACTGAATCTGGCCATAATACTTTGCTGTTGGTATAGTTGATGAAGGATGCAAACTGAGTTTCGTGACGGAAGGTAGAGCTCTTCTACATCAAGATAGTAATTCGACGAGTCAATGAAGTCATCGTCGTGGGAGCCCATACATGTACGTACTTGAGTCGATACCCTCACAACCATAGCCGTCGTGCCCCCTTACGTTCGAGGTATCCCACCTCTACATCCACTGTAGTATCTTGATACTGTGCCATCCATTCCCAGTCCCATTCCAACCCATCTCCAAATCCAAATATCCCAAGCCAAGAGCGTGCACAGAAGACCCTCCCTGGACAGCTACAATCGCATCCAAACAACTCAACCAATCAGCAAAACTTCCATGCATCAATCCATGGCCACATAAGCCCTCTCCCCGCTCAGGGTCCCGACCTCCCACACCCCCAGGTGCCTCTCCCCCTTCCAGGCATGCAGCTTCACCACGATGTCGTCCGTCCGGCCCCCCTTGAGGGCGAACTTGGGGATGTCGCCCTCGGGCAGGTTGATGGTGCACAGGCCGTCGTCGGTGGAGCGGACGTCGCGGGCGGAGAGGCGCCCCGTGAAGACCTCCCGGTGGTCGTCGGGCTGCTCGAAGGAGAACTCGAGGCCCGTGGCGGGGTGCTGTTGTGTTGGTGGTTAGTATTGGCGGTTTTTGTGTGTGTGTGTGTGTGTGTGTGTGTGAGATATATGTTTGTGACGAGAGGGAGAGAAGGGGGTGGTGAGGCCATGGAGGGAGGGCTTGAAGTATGGAACAGTGAGGGGAGTGGCAACTGACGATGGGGGTTTTGCTCTCGACGCCCCGGCGGAAGGACACGGTGAGGTATGGGGAGAACTGGTGAGGGTTGATCAGGGTTTCCGGCTGGAGGGTGTATTTCTGGGCCATATTGATTGGTGGTAAACTTCTCGAAACCAGTAGACGTGATAAAGGTTGCTCAATGTGTTGGTAGAGAGAGTCTCGGTAGAGGAGTGACTAGCGGTTGCAGTCAGATATCAAGCTCCGAGATGTTTTGCTGTTGTTTCTTCCCGGAGACTCACCATCCTCGCAACAGCAAGCCTCGAGGCGAGTCTTTATACCTGCGAAGACGCGAGTGCAGAGGTACACAGCACGGGAGTAAACAATGAGGGTGAGTATGCTGCCAAGCAACAGAAACAGGCAACGGGCATACCATTGTACTGGATATGACCAAACTCATGCGAGCCTCGGCCTGCAAGGCTACGTGCACGGCGTGGTGTGTCCTGGCTGGAATGGCGTGCTTCCGAGTCTAGATGGCTCGGATTTCTCAATGGTGATGTTGATTGGCCCTCCCTTGCGAGAAGGATTGGCTCGTTGCCGGGCAATGCTGTCAGAGAATTTGGTACGAATATCGTAGCGTGTGGTGTTATTGATGCCCAAGAGTTAAGGGTGACATGTACTGTCTGTTGCCATCTGTTAAGGATAAGGCTGTGTGTTAACGGGCGAGGCTGACTATGCGTATAGACCCAACCCTGGGGTAGCATTCCTTATTATAGTCACGCGGTATATTGGCAACGTTGTATGCAGTGAATCAACGGCTTTATTGATTTATTGGTATCGAGTTATCATGCAGTCATCACCAGGGCCCATTCTCAGAACCCTTTTCCACGATCCCCTCGCATTTCGGCGAGGCTCTCTCCTGTGACAGACTCAATCCCTCGTGGAAGGCGGCACATGGTGACAAACTTGGTTGCTCTTCCACGGCCTGCATTCCATCCCATCATCGACCCGTGCGCACATGCTTTGTAAACTTTTGTTTTCTTTCATCATCTTCTTTGGTGAATTAATGAGAATCAGGATATTTATTTGGGACCACCCTGTCCGACGTTAGGGCCCTGCTTGATGCCCTGGCTTGAGCCACCGGAGGCGTGAAGACCCTCGACAGCGAGGCCCTTCTCCTTCTCTGGGAGGGGTGCGCCCTTGTGGGTGCCAGCGACCTCGTTTGGCTGTTTGAAGATGTGAGCAAGAGCCTGGACCGTATTGTATTGTATTACACGGAAAGCCCGAAAAAGATGGAGATACTTACTGCAGCAGATCCGGCACCAGGAGCATGGGTTTGCTCGTTGATGTCAACGGCGTTGTGGGCAATGTGACCTTCTCCCTGGCGAGGCATGTTGATGTTTGAGTTGAGTGTTGATTTAGGGTTGGTTTGGTGTAAGATGATTGGTTCTTGGGTTGATGCGAATTGGAATTGCTTTTTCTGGAGTGTTGATGATGGATGATCAATTGATGCCTTTGTGAAGAGAGGAACGTTGGCCTTATAAAGAGATGTAGTTGGTATGTATCCTCTGATATCATCGGTTTTGACGTCATGTAACTCGTCGATGGAAGTTCAAAGATCGAGAACGGCGCGGTTCAATTTTGGTACGTCTAATTGATGTCATCACCATGTTCAGTATAATCGTACTGCTGGTTGGTAGATGGGGCCCTGGGGCCCTCTGACTCTCTGAAGGACATCGGCGATATATACCTAGGTACCGCTAGTAGTGTGTGGATAGGCCCTGTACGGTGAACCCACAAAGAGTTACCCACCGAAGCTACCTACATACTGGAAGCCATGCCTCCACTAGAGCTCCCCACCAACAGCCAGTTGACCCCACCGAGGGGTTGACATTCATGGGTCACAGGGGACATCGGAGCTCGGCTCAACAACCCTAACCCCATACCTACTCAAGTAAGTAGGTTACATCTCACCCCCACCTGGGTACGCCTGGGCATTACAAGGCATAATGTCAGTCAGCCTTGCAATGTGATGTGGAAAGACTGACTTTCAAAGTGCGGCCTCCATTTTGTCCAGAATTACCACTCAATTATTACTGCGGCTGCCTTTGCATCGTCTTTGTCTTATGCCTCGTGGTCTTATATCTCGAGACATTCGTCTTCCCCGCTTCGGCCTGCCACTCTATAATACACTCTTCACGAGAGCCGCGCCGAGATCGAGACCAATACCTGCTTCTTGCTCTGACTCCGGTGCCAGTGCCATCTATTCAACCATGGTAGATAATACTTTCATTCTGGAGAAATACAACAATATACCCGTCAAGGCGCCAGGGCTGACCCAGGAACAGCTCAGTGAATGGCCACCCTTCCAAGTAAGCCGCCGTAACAACGCCCAACTCATGCGATATCACCAGCCTCGTGCAAGGTGGTAGTAACTCACTCACTAACCTTCCGCTTGGTCAGAACTGGATCTCGACCCTCACCCACTCCCTCTCGCTCCAGTCGCAGTCCTCCTCTCACCCCTTCCACAATGACCCCTACCGCCTCAAAGGAATCACCATCGAGTCATATAGCACCTTCAAGGCCAACAACATCGGCTTCCTGAAGCTCAATGCTGATGTATCCACCGAGAACAACAACAGCCGCCTCCCGGGCATCACATTCCTGCGCGGCCCCGCCGTCGCCATGCTAGTCGTGCTCACACCCGATGACGTCGCCGCAGATCAACTCGACGAGGCCTACGTGCTCCTGACGGTGCAGCCGCGCATACCCACCGGCAGCCTTGGCTTTGTGGAGCTGCCTGCCGGTATGATCGACGGCGAATCCAACTTCGCGGGCGTCGCCGCCAGGGAGATGGAGGAGGAGCTGGGGTTGGTTATCAAGCAGGACGAGCTCACCTGCCTGACGGATAAGGTTGCGGAGATCAGGAAGGTGAGGGAGGAGAGGAAGAAGGCGGCACGGTCGACGGGTGAGGAGAAGGTGGATGCGACCAAGGATGAGAATATCCCCTTTGGTATGTACCCATCTGCAGGCGGATGTGACGAGTACATCAAGATCTTTTCGCATGAGAGGAGGGTGCCTAGGAACACATTGCAGCAATGGGAGGGCAAGTACGGTGGTCTGAGGGAGGACGGCGAGATGATCACCCTGAAGTTGGTTCCCCTGGCCGACCTCTGGCTGGAGGGCGCCATGGACTCGAAGGCTCTGGCAGCTGTGACCCTATTCCATCAGGTCAGGCAGTGGGAGAGGCAGTCGAAGAAGTGAGATTGCGTGAAGACCTAAGAATGTAAACTGGCCTCGCCCAGTCATTCTGGAAGTGGGCCTCTCCTGCTACAATCGGAACTGCTTGGCCAACTCGATACCCTCAGCCAGGGTGCCGACGCGCGCGTCTATACCATAGCCCTCGGCCTCCAATTTCTTACACTCGTCCCATAGACTTTTCAGCGGCACATAGAAGACCTCGATAAACTCGCTCTCTTCCAGCTCAGGTTTGAGCTCTTGGTTCGCGGGGTTGCTCATATCGATGGAGACATGAACCATCCGGAGGTTCGTATTGCAGAAACCGGGGTCTTCGATGAAATGGGCTCTTGTTAGACGATGCTTTGCTTTGGACTTTCCCTTGACTATGAGATCTGGGAATCACTGCTGCGTCAGGGTTCAGCTGCTCACTCACCGTTCCACATCAGAGGTGAGGTCTCTGTGACCTTGCCCACATAGCCCGTCTCCTCCTTGAGCTCGCGAACGGCCGCCTCCTCAGCTGTTTCCCCTTCGTCGATGAGTCCGGCAGGCACCTCTATCATGATCTGGTCGGCTGGAGGCCGGTACTGCTTCTGGAGTATGATCTCAGGTCCTTAGTAGGGACAGCAGCCCCCTAGCTTATCAGCTTGGAGCCAAATGAGCCTTCTCCTATCTCTAAGTTTCTGTCTTACCGGTGGGCTTCTCAAGAATAGCTACAATGCCAACGCCATCAATGTCGCTGCCTTTGGGACGTGTAGGCCGCTCGGCAGATTCCCAGTCTCGGGTCTTGCCTGTGGGATCCTTGTATTGAATCCTAGGGCCTGTCAGCCCTTGCAGCGAGGTTTTGAATCATGGTGAGGCTGACTAGCCAGGCTGGCTTACTTGACAAGTCTGGTCCATCTGGCCTCACTCTCGGCCTGGTCGTGAAGATGGTCAGAATCAGTTCGGGCTAGAGTGACACATGCTGTGCGTGCGTGGGGGTTTGAGACCGACTTACCAGAGGACCGACCGATACGATGTGAGAATCTGCCGCAGACATGTTGGCTCATGTGGGCGCAGTGTTGAGGTTATCACGGAACTCTCGCATTGATATAGCAACGTTTCTCTTCAGGGTTGACGTCAACGTGGGATTAGGGGTGTGGGCCCGTGGGTGTGCCCCAAAACGCTGCCAAATCACCCACTTCATCCTCCTCCAGTGATCACCTTGAATGTATACTGTGATCGTCCTGCATCTTCTTGACACAACACACACACTCACTCTGTCGGACTGGACTGTCGCCTCATAATCATCCACTCGACAATCAATAACAGCTGGGTGTCAACATGTCCATCCTCTCCCTACGACATATCTCGACGATACGACGCAATCTCTAGCAAAGCCAAGGTGACGTGGTTTTGATGAGACGCAACCGTAAGCACTGCATGATCGAATTGCTGGTCCAACTCCGAATTACATGACCACTCGAACTCCGACGATGAATATTGGCAGGCGGGTCCCATACCCTTATCTCGTGAATATACAGATGAGTTAGTCTTGATGCGAACACTTGTCTGGCATACACACACTTCGAGCAGGAGGACCACGTTCTGCTGGCCCAACTGGGTCCCAGACAGAATATCATGAGATCCTCCGAAGCGATTGACCCGATGGAGGACCCCAGCACTCCAAGCCCGCGTCATGTCCCCCATGGATTGTCTGATTGAAACCCATGGACTTGAAGTTGGTTTCTGGGGACTTTTGTAGCTCAAACGTGACCAGTGGCCACTTTCTGCTGTTCTTGAATTCCATTCTGTTTGGCGATAAAGGCTTACGATTGTTCCGAGGGTACAATATCGCGGTATGGCTTACTTTGCCCCTTTCGGAGTAAAATGCTGGCGCCAACTCCGATATCCTCATTCATTAAGACATGTGGACTTGAAACCCTCCTCGAATACTTCGCCGATTTCATACCCCCAAGGTTTGGTCTTCATTTTGCTTCAATGTCCTTTTTCTCAATCTGATGATTTGTGATGCTCCCCTAACCGACGGTTCATAACTCAACATTCGACGTCTGACCGGTGTTAACCACCCAACATGGGCACGCCTCTGGCCGAGGACGGCACTGACTATCGCGCCTCAGAGGAAACGCCTCTCATCTCTGGAGCAGCCACCACAGCTACTAACTCGGAAGATGAAGTGGACCCGCGTGATAAGTACAAGTGGCCCGTCATCATCCTCGCATACTCCATCGTGTTCCTGGTAGAGCTCTCCGTCGGCATCTCCAACCCGGCATGGAACGCCCTCCTGGAGAAGGGCATCTGCGCGGAAATACACCCCGAGCTCGCCCATCTTCTCGTCGCGGGCGATGAGAACCTGGTCTGCAAGGAACCGGCCGTCCAGGGCAAGCTGGCCATGTATCGGGGCTGGTCGTACACGCTGGAGTGCATCCCCACGATCCTCTTGGCCGTGCCCTACGGCTCGCTGTCGGACAGCTTGGGCCGGAAGCCGGTCGGGATGCTGTCGTTTGTTGGGATGACCGTGGTGATGATCTGGTATGAGGTCGTGTTCTACTTCCCGCTGCCTATGTGGGCGTTCCTCTGGTCGTTTGTTTGGTATTTCATCGGGGGAGGATCCCCTGTGGGCGTGAGCATGATGTACACCATGTTGGCCGATGTGGTCCACGTAGATGAGATGTGAGTGCGACAAATACCCTGGTGGTTCTTTTCTTCTCCTTTTTCTCTTGTCGGGGAGAACAATTCGTTCATATCTAACGCGACGCAATCACTCGCAGGGCATCGGTTCTCTTCAGGTTCTTCTCCGTGTTCATGGTCAGCACGCTCGTCTCCAACCCCCTAGGCGGCTTCCTCCTAAGCCAGAGTCCCTGGGTAGCCCTCATCACAGGGAATCTCATCATGCTTTCCAGCCTAGTTGCCGTGTGGTTCTTGCCCGAGACTCTCATCGTCCGCCAATGGCATGATGTCAAAGCTGGCAAGACGGCCGATGCGAGTCCAGCCCTCGCGTCGCAAGACTCCGGAGGCGGAGACGACCCAAAGAAGCGCGGTCCCAGGGCTGCGATCATAGCGGCGCGGGAGAAGCTGCTCCAGATATGGGGATTCCTCGTCAGCAATAAGAACATCGTCGTGTTGATGTTGCCGCTCATATTCCAGGACCTGGGGAGGTACCTCGAGGAGCTGCTGCTGCAGTACGCCACCAAGAGATATGGCTGGTCATGGAGCAAGGTACGTTGTGACCCTCCGCGAGACCACACACATCTCAGGGCTATCAGGAAGACCTACAAAAACAACTGGCGGTTGATGTACTCACCAACTTCCCTCCCTATCTTATCTAGGCCTCCTACTTCCTCACCCTAAAGTCCGCCAGCTTCATCGTCATGCTGACCTTCCTCCTCCCCGCCATATCGACCTTCTGCCTCCACTCCCTGGACCTGTCCCCGCTCTCAAAGGACCTCTGGCTCTCCCGCTGGTCCGGTGCGTCCCTTATCCTGGCCGACCTGGTCATCACGTTCAGCTACACCCCGGCCCTCTACGCCCTGGGGCTGGTCCTCCTCGCCGGCGGGTGCGGGCTCCCGCCCCTGATCCGGTCGCTGCTCAACGCGCAGGTCGAGCCGCATCATGTTGGTATCCTGAATACCCTGTTGGGGTTCCTGGATACCTTGGGGGTTATGATTGCGGCTCCGATATTCAGTAATGCACTGAGGAAGGGGATTGATTTGGGTGGTGGGTGGATTGGGTTGCCTTTCGCGGCGGGGACGTGTATTACTATCGTGGCGACGGGGATTCTGTGGGTGTATCGTATACCGAGACAGCCGCAGGAGAGGGCGGATGGAGATGAAGAGGGTGAGGTTGCATAGGTTCTCATCCTCCGTCTTTGCCATCTCTTCTTTGAGTGACGAACACCTGCCAGGGTCTCATGGGGTGAATGCCGCCTGGCCTTGGTGACACCGCATCACAAACGGGGGAGCCAGGGAGCTACTCGGGTCGGGTTCGAGAGAAGTGGTGGCGACATTGTGTGTCATGTCCTCTCGAACTATGTTTCGTTGTCAGTTCTTCTTGACGAGCTTTCCTTGTCCGTGGACGAGCGTGTGGTTTTTGCAGGACGTGAAATGGTGCGATTGTCCCTACGTATATGGTTTATTCGAGGACTTCGGAAGGAGGATATTTGGTACTCTGGCGTTTGAGGAGGCATAAGTCGGCTGGGGACAGGGCAATAGACGGGAACCATAGAGTACGGAATATACACTTGTACGACTAATACCATGATGTCTATCAAGTGCGACGCATTGGGCTTATGGAGTGGTCAAAACAGGCCTGTCGACCCATAGTCTGTAGGCGGTGCCCGTCCAGATGCACATTGCATGTCTCACTTCTCACATCTCCGATCTGACGATGACCATGACGAGGTAGATGGCTAAATTGGTGTCTTCCATTCTCGTTCTAGAAAACAATTCCTACAAAAATATATATGGGAAAGTGGCCCCTGATAGTTGTGATTGGGATATACCCTGCGACGGTTCAGCGCCAGGGTTTCGAAGTCTGGTACTCAGTGGGCCTCTGGATTCTAGAAAAAGCTCGGAGAAGCCTCCCGGCTGGGATGATATTAATAGAGGATCGCCTTCAGTTTATTACCTGCAGGCATATTCCTGTATCCTTTGATTCCATACTCGATATCAAGGGCTGTCAAGGTTCGAGCTTGTGTCAGCCCGCCATCAACAGGGGGACCAGAGGTGGCATATCGACGGCGCGCCCGTGTGGGAGGTTTCGTCCTCGTCATCTCCGAGGGAATGGACGAACGAATGATCACCTCCAGGGGCTGCATGCGTGAGAGACGTCCATTTCCATGTCCACCAAAGGATGTTGTTGTTGATTGATGCCTGCCTGCGGCTGTCCAGTTGAGTGAGAGTCAGAGACCCGGTGATCCGGCTCGGACGCCTGTGCTCATGCTTGTCACTGTCAACCGGAGCTTTTGTCATCAGATCAGCCCTTTGTGCAAGGTTGATGAGGATCATCGAGAAGGATCATCAAGCGAGGGCTAGTGTAAACCTACGGATCCGGAGAGAGTACGGACGTCGACAGGTGAAGAATCGGTGTACAGTGTACTACTACGTATGCGTGGTATGTATGTAACACTATGTGATGGTAGGGCCCTCCCCACTCCCTCCACTCCCTCCATCCCCTCCACACCAGCCATATAATCTCCGGGGATGACGTTTCGGGAACTGTCTTGAAAGTACCTACTCAAGTACATAAGCACGTGAGCGGATATGTAAGGTGGTAGTCGTGGGAGTTGACATCAAATCTCAACGCCGCAACCGCCACATCGAACCACGATGCCGGATACCTACATGATATTGTTCGTACCTGACCTATACCTTGATTCCCCCTCGCCTTTCTCGACAAGCCTCCTTGAGGAAATACGGGAGGCTATACCAGAACTCTGACGCCGGGGATGCACT
This sequence comes from Cytospora leucostoma, assembly GCA_003795295.1. Classification (NCBI taxonomy): domain Eukaryota; kingdom Fungi; phylum Ascomycota; class Sordariomycetes; order Diaporthales; family Cytosporaceae; genus Cytospora; species Cytospora leucostoma. The sequence continues at coordinate 104,072 of LKEB01000065.1, read as the reverse complement.
ATAATATAATGCAATGCAAATTATATACTTACTGTATAATGAATCCCATCACATCACATCACGTCAATCACACTCCCCCATTTCGGCCGATCTTTCCGTGGATTGAGTCGGGATGGCGGCGGCGGGCGGCGGGATATATCCACACTTAGGCAAACAATGGGTCATGGCGAATAGGACAACATGCCATTTATGACCGCCCATTCACGCTCGCAACTTTCATACAGTACACACAGACGAGTGCGTGCCAACACTCGTCCAGTCACTCCAGTCCAGTCAGCAAGCAGTATCTGCGATCCAGATTGCTTGCAACCAGGAGCCTCCAATCTCTTTCTTTTTTT
>LKEB01000065.1:64486-103555 GCA_003795295.1 Cytospora leucostoma | reverse complement strand
ACCCCTGACTAACTGACAAGGACCAGGAGGAGACCCCGTATCCTGCCAGCCAGCCTGCCTTGTGCCTGCGTGTCAGCCCCGTCGTGCCCGTTCCCACAATGGAATCGTCAAGCTTGTGGGCCAACTCCAAGCGCCCAATATGGTAATTCAACCAACAAAGGCCGACCACAGATGCTACTTTGGCTGTGTCTGGGTTCGCCCCTGGGCCCCTTCCCCAGTTCTCAAAAATCTCTGCCGAGACGAGAGAGATTCTGATCATCGCCCTCCCTGGCGCATCTCTTTCCTCTTCAGAAATTGGCGCCTCCAGCCTCAACATCGGAACGTCGGGCAGGCCATCACACACTGAGGTCGTCATAGTCATACATAATCCTATCCTTTCTACGTGTACACGGAGGAGAGGAAAGAAGTCGAACTCCATCCAACCAGAATGGGCTGCTAGCGACAAACCGCTGCACTCACTCCCCTGTTCCGGTTTTTTTGTTTTGTTTTGTTTTGTTTTGTTTACACTCCTTCGCCCTCGTCGCTCAGTTTTCTGTTGCAAGGACAAGCCCTCCTCGGCCGGTCGTCGCAGACCGATTCGCATTCACTCATTCTCTTAGCTATCAATTCTTAATCCAACGTCGCCGGTCACGTCTAATTTCGTCTTCATTTACTTGTAAGCATGGCCCCTGCTCTGCCCTGCCTTTGTCGTAGACTTCAGGTGCTTCCTGTGAGCCATATGTACCGTACCGTGTTTTAATATCTTTTTGCGATGCCACAGTTCCTTCATTTCATAGTTCCTGATCATGGTGTCTTTCTTCGGCCTCAGATTTGGGGCTGACAAGAAGAAGTGAGTGAGAACAGCTTCAATCTATCCCGTCACGTCACTTCGCCTGGTCTCAAACCTCAAACCCAAGTGCCCTTCTCTCGAGGACCCTCTAACCAGCAAGCCATAGGAAAGAGCCAGAACAACAGGAGAACAGCCTGTACGCGCAGCAATGGAAGGCCAGTCGCGAGGAGGTTCTCCGCCAGGCTTCTGGCATGTCTGGTCCCAGTGGCATGCCTGGGTCCGGTAGCAACCGACCTAGCACCGCACAGGGCGCACATGGAAGGGGGAAGTCTCACACTTCTTCCATGAATGACGACACGTGGGACCATCACAGCACCGAGTTCAATGGCTTGGGGTCCAACTTCGTGGGGACCTCAACAAATGTCAGCGCAGGTCCTAGTCCCATATCCAAGCCTCCCCTGAAGCCATACGCCTCGGAAGCGAACCTGAAGTTGGGCATGGGGGCCGGCAATGCGTCTTCCTCGAGCCTTGTTGGGCCAAGGCTGCCTTTCGGAGGGTCTTCTTCGGGTAGTATCATCGGCCCACGGCCAGGCAGCGCACACTCGACGCGACAGGATGGGGAGAGGCCGTTCTTGAGGCCATTGGACGTCAACGTGCAAAGGGAGTCGGCACCGGGCATCTCAGGCCCGTCGAGGAGTCCCCTGGGTCAGTTCGAGCTTATGTCGCCGGTGAGTGACAACGAGTCTCTGCTCGGCGACGAGCCGGAGAAGATCGCCAACGCTATCACCAATCGGGTGACCAAGGAGGAGGAGCAGACCAAAGCAAAGGCCGAGCTGGAAGAGAGGAATCGGGCACAGGCCGAGTTGAGAGCACAAGCGACGAAGAAGATCGATGGGTTGAGGACAAGTCCGGTCACAGGGAACCCATCGCCACCCGGCTCCATACGAGGGGAGAAACAGTTGCCGTCACCGAGCGTGTCTGGGCAACAGAAACCTAGCCTTTGCTTCCAAAGGAAGGCTTCGCAGGACTTGAGGCCAGGAAGTAGCGGGAGGGATCTGCCTAACGGTCCTTCACGCCTGAGCCCAAGCCCTGGGCCACGGACACAACCATCCATCAGGGAACTGAGGGAATCGAATAGCAGGGGGAGGAATACGTCCAGCAGTCCTTCACGACTAAGTCCAAGTCCGGGGCCACTGACTTCACAGCCTATCACAGAGGATGGGAGTTTGGCCATCGGAGGAAGAGATGCCACTAATGGTCCCTCACGCCTGGGTCCAGGGCCTGGGCCACAGACTCAACATCTCACGGCTGATAGGGTTAGATCCGACAGTAGGGGACGACCACCGCCCGGCATCGTGGGGCCGATCCCACCCCCCAGAGCACCTCTTGGAGGCGCTCCTGTGGGAAGCGATTCGAGATCAGTAAGCCGAGGCCGAAGTCAGACCGCCGACAACTCAGCACCCGGTTCGTCCATGCTAAGGCCACCTGGTTCCCGGGAGCCGGTGCGCGGAGCCACTGTGCCTGCAATCAAGCCTTCGCGCTCCCAATTATTCCAGCAATCAGTTCACCTCGATCGGCCCAAGGTGGACGGGCGCGACGGGGATGAGCTCAAGTCGGACCACCACGCAACGAACGGCCCCTATGGGATCCCCTCTCCGCCACTTTCCAACGGTCAGCGTTCGAGTGGGGAAGTAGAAGGTCAAGCCATCATCCGCGACGTTCAGGCGAAGCGGGATACCGCAATCATCGATGGCCCTGACCGTGAGAGTCTGGGCTTGCAGATTGACGAGTTCGAGAAGACGCTGCAGCAGGCTCAGGCCATGACAGCGCTGGAGAAAGGCACGGACGCCGTTATGCCTGTTGAAGGTGCCCGCAGTCGTGGTAATAGCGACGGCAGCAGCAACTACAGTGACGTTTCGGAGTCTCCTATGACGATCGAGCCGCCCTTGATATCTCCCCAGCCGTTCCCCCTGACCCCGAGACCGATGGGCCCGTCTGCTGCGAGACATAGGCCGAACCTTGCGGATATCCTCCCGCCGACCAGGCGCCCAACGGACCCAGTCGTAGAGGATAGATCGGAGAGTCCCGCCGGGGTGAGCAGGACCAACATCGCTGGCAGCATGCCACCGAGAAGACCCACGCTGGAGATGCGGTCCGAGAGCCCAGCTGGAGGTCGACCGAGACCTGGTTTGGGAGGTGCACCTCCACGACGGCCGACGCTGGAAGAGTACGGAAAAATCAGGATCAACACTGCCCCTGCCCCTTCGGTTGCCAACCACCTTGGTCGCCCCGGCCTGAGTGAGTACGGCTTCTACCGAGCAGAGAGCCCTACCAGTACCGACAGCCCGACCCTGAAGAATGTCCGGAGCGTGTTCAGCCCGGAGCAGATGTCGGAAGAGCCTAGTAGCACCGAGACATCCCGCTCAAACAGTCCCGTCAACGGGCTCTACCACAGCGTCTTCTCACCTCCGCCCCCGGCCAAGAGTCGCCCGCCACCGAGGTCCGTGAAGCCAGAGTGGCACCTGGGCCCGGCTCCTACCGCGCCCCCTACGACACCACTGCCAATCCCGGAGAGGAACACGCGCCGGAAGAACACGGCCGACTCAACCCCCCGGTCGCAGCCGGAGCAGACTCAGAGCCCACAATCGGACTCCACGTCGAGCCCGGCACTGTCAGGCCTAGCCTCGGCCGTGAAGATCGTGCCGGACATATCAGACAACCCCAACTGGCCTCTCCCCGGGCCAGGGTCGTCGTCGTCGGAGGGCGGCAGCTTCAGCGCGCGCCGGTCCCTGCTACCAGACAAGCGGGCTCCCCCCGCGCCGCTGAACATTGCGGCGACGAGGTACGATGACTGTGGTTTCGAGCCCGGGCCGCTGTCAACGCTGGACGTGGACGGCACCGAAGTAGACGAAACCGAGCACGAGGAGGCACCCGCGAAGATCACCTCTATGATCAAGGCTGATATGGAGTTTGACTGGGAGGAGGAGCGGAGCAATGCCTACAGCAGCGGCAACAACAACAACGACAACAACAACAACGCGGCGGAGGCCGCCGAGAAGCCGCAGCCGATAACAACATATGAGACGACGGGCGACGGCGGCGACAAGAGCTTCGCCATAGGTGTGGCCAGGGGCCTGTCGCTCAAGTACGACCGGGCGCGCGAGCAGGAGAAGAGGGCGAGGGCGAAGGAGAGGATGAACGCAATGAAGGGGGCGGCGTGGACCATCGAGGAGAGGACCTCGCCCACCGAGGGGTTACCACCACCACCGGCACAGCAGCAGCAGCAGCAGCAGCAGCAGCATGGTGGGGGGTTGAGGAGGCCGGACCACGGGCTGCTGAGCCCGACGGGTCTTGCGGATGCGCATGGGATTGGGTTCATCTGATGGGGGGACATACATATATGTTTGGATTATGGTCTTGGTTTTTGCATAGCTGGGTGTTTTTTTTTATACTTGCATTTGTATCGCGATGATATTAGGGATTCCCCTTTTCTTTTTATGTTCGTTCTTTTTTTGTTTCACAGGTAGATACCATTTCCCGTTTGCAAGGCTGTCGAGAAAAACACATGTATTATACAGAGCACCTGATCATGACACTCGCTTGTCTCGTCGTAGCCGCTTGGGTCTCATGTGTTTGTAGTGCTCATCAGACCCTTCGCTACATCTCGGTCTCCTTCTGTAGAGATGGTCCACTACGCCTTTCGAGTGCCCTCGGCCTCGGAGAGCATCCTATTAGCAGCGTCTCAGGGGCGTTGTCGCCCCGAAACTCACACCAACGGCAAGAACACCTCACACAACCTAGATAGGCTACACGGTCGAGGAGTCCTCCATGACAAATATCCCCGGCTGGCGACGTGTGCAGACGTCCTTCCTCCTGGGCGGCATCGATTCTCTTGCTTTGTGGACTGATACCCGGCGACCACCTTCTTCAACTCGCCGGCGTGGACGGGATTGCCAATTCCCGCCGCTAGCATCTCGACTCTGTGAGGTCTGGGGACTCACCAAATCCTCAGATATTGACTCAAGCTCTGGATGTTATGATTACTATGGGACTGCCGCGATGACGAGATCGTCGCCCCCAATCTCCTCACTCGCCAAATCCTTCTTCTTGAGGTAACAAGCCCGGCTATCACCGCAATGGCCACTCAGCTCTTTCCCAGCCTTGATGCTTAGGGTGTCTCGATATTGCGTGTCCGGTAAGCGGATAGGTTCCTGTCAGCCAGGAGGAGGCGGGACGTGTTACGGATGTAGAGATGGAGGCCAGTGCTTGGTTGCATATAATGCAACATGCATAAAACAGATCTGCCTCAAGATTGGGCAACTCATAATCTTCCCTTTGACCATGGACTACCCCCACTGAGCTATCACTGGTAGAGCTATTCTGGAATCAAACAAAGCGCCTCTTGGCCGCCTTGGAGGTTGGGGGGGTCCATTGGTGGGCGACCTCACAGAATGAAGCCTGTGAGGCTTGACCCCTGAGTGATCCCGACGGTCCCGGCCACACGGCCACACTGCCACACTGCCACCGGTGACCAAGCTACGGTGCGGCAGTGCGAGTGGATGAGAAGCCGAGATACGACACACGATACGATAGCTGCGCATTTCAGTCCGGGGTGACCCTCTTTCTTAAAATATGGGGCCATCTGGACCCTGACATGCCTGACTTGACCTCATTGCCAGCTCACTGGCGTGTACTGGCGTGTTTCGCGGGGGGGTTCAGGGGGTTTGGATGACAGCACAGAACATGGCACAGCCTCTCCCCCGTGACTCCAGCTGTTCGTTTGTAAACAATGGTTGGCTGATGAGATGGCGGTGCAGGACAGTGCAGAGGCCTCGTTCGGGTCTCGGCACCCACTCAGCTGCCACTGGGAACTGTGGGATACCAAAGCTGATGGAATTCTTGGAACCCGTGGAACCAACGATCTGCAGGCCTGTTGAGCTATTGAGGCGCCTATCCGAGCCTCCCTTTTACCCAGCTCCGTGGTGTTGGCGATTATAAATATGGCCGGCCCCTCACTCACAACTGGTCCAGGTTGAAGGAGATAGATACTATTCCCATCCAAACCACAAACATACCAAACAACCAACTCTCAACAATCCATCCTTCTCTCCTCCTTGTCTCTCACATCATCACAAGTCACCAACATAAAAATCACAATACACAATGTCCGCCAACGACTACTACCGAGACGCCCCTCACGAGGGCCACCATGACGCCCCGCCCCGCCGGGATGACTACGAGCCCCGCGAGCGCGGTGACGGCGACCGACCCGACTTCTACAGCCACGAGGGCGGCGGCGAGCGCGGACACAGCGAACACAACAAGCACGAGGGGGGCGAGCACGACCGCGGCCTCATCGGCACCCTGGCCGGAGGCGCGGCCGGCGCTTTCGGCGGGCACGCCCTCGGCGGCAGGGCCGGCCACAGCACGGCCGGCACTATCCTCGGGGCCGTGGCCGGTGCCTTTGCGGGCCACGAGACGGAGGAGAAGGTCGACGAGTGGAGGGACGAGCGCAAGGAGAAGAAGCAGGAGCACCGGTACGAGGAGGACGAGCGCCGTCACGAGCGGGATGATTACAGGCGTCATGATGAGCCTCACTACGGCGGTGGTGGTCCTGGATACGGCCAGGGCCCTCCTCCTCCAGGTAACTATGGTCAGGGCCCACCCCGCGGAGGTGGTGACGACGTTCAGGTGACGGTGCAGCCCGGCGATACGCTCCGGGGTATTGCGGCGAGGTTCGAGGGTGTCTCGCTGGAGGATCTCCTGAGGCACAACCAGATCCAGAACCCGGACCTGATCTACCCTGGACAGGTCATCAACGTGCCTGCCCGCCATGGTGGTGGTGGTGGTTGGTAAAGAGAGGAGATGGGCGAGTAAGGTTAGCTCTGCAGAGCTCTGGAATAGGGGCGACATTCAGCTTTGACAGCCCTGCTGTAATACGAATCCATTCGTACAGCAAATACCATATAATTGGCAATTGAATGCCAAAGGATAACCACCCTTTATTTGTTCATATGTGCTTTGATACTTGTTCACTTCCACACAACTTCAGGAGGTCAGAATTGTGCTGTGCAATCTCGACACACCGACTCGACTTGGACCCCTCGTCGACTTCAATAGCATCTTATTTTACTACAGTAGGGGCATGTAGGATTCAATCGGTCAAGCTATAGAGCTAGAACCTCGGCCATGCCCCGCCAACCCACTACTTCTACAGTACTACTGCACCGCGGCGCCGGAGGGTGGGCGGTTCCGCACCCTTCGATAACCATTTCTGCCACTTCACCCCACCAGGCTTGTGACGATAACAAGGATTAAAAGTACGATTACAGTAGGTGGTGGCAACGGGCAGAGACTCCATCTGGGCCTGGCCTGGCCAAGCAAAACTGTGAAAAATGAATAAGATAGAGAGAAAGATAGAGGGTGAGAGAGAGAGAGAGAGAGAGAGAGAGAGAGAGAGAGAGAGAGAGAGAGAGAAAGGATTTATCTCTTCTCGAGGCCTAACTGGCTTATTAGACGTCGCCGGATCTTACTTCAAGGCTTCAGTCAGCCAAGCCCGTCACTCACCTACCTTCACCTGGACGTCCTCCTCACTACTCGAGTACTCATGAGCTGCCACCTCATCTCATATCTATCTACCTCTATGATATTAATCACCTAATCAGCACACTGGTCCATGTGCCGTCTGGGAATACCTTAAGACTACAGCAGGCGACTTCAGTCTTTGCGCACTGCTCGAGGGGACGATAGAAAGACGAACTGAGAGGAACTGCCGAGCGCCGTTCATCCATCATTATTACCACCTCACCATCTAATAATCTCGAGATCTCGACATCTCACCTCAAACCAGAAGAGACATGGCGGCCACCACAGAGGTGACCTCCAACAAGGCCCTCTACGACGGCGTCAACGACTCACCCATAGAGACACACATCTACAGCACCGGCGCCGACGATTCAGCAGCCGCCGCAAACGACAACAACAACACCACCAACAACAATGAAAACGAAAACGATGCCGTCGCCCAGGGCCTCCACACCCTCGAGGCCCAAAAGGTCCACTGGTACTCCTACTTCACCACCTGGGACTTCTGGATCATCGTGGCCCTGGGCCAGTTCCTCTGCCTTTGCAACACGGCCACCAGCACCTTCACCTCCTTCCTGGTCGAGTACGGCACCAACATCCCCGCCTTCCAGTCCTTCTTCAACTACGTCCTCCTCAGCGCCGTCTACATCCCCTACATGTTCTACCGCTACGGCTGGCGCAAGGTCGCGCGGATCTGCGCAAGGGACGGGTGGAAGTACTTCATCCTCAGCTTCCTGGACGTCGAGGGCAACTACTTCACCGTGCTGGCCTACCGGTACACCAACATCCTCAGCGCGCAGCTCATCAACTTCTGGTCCATCGTCTGCGTGGTCATCGTCTCCTTCGCCCTCCTCAAGGTCCGCTACAAGCCCGCCCAGATCCTCGGGATCCTCGTCGCCTGCGGCGGCATGGGCATGCTGCTGGGCAGCGACGCCATGCAGGGCTCCAACGACTACGCCATCGGCACCATGGTCAAGGGCGACATGTTCTGCCTGGCCGGGGCGACGTGCTACGGCCTCAGCAACGTCTTTGAGGAGTGGTGCGTCTCCCGCCGCCCCGTCTACGAGGTCCTGGGCTTCATGGGCTTCCTGGGGATGTGCATCGGCGGCGCCACGGCGGGGATCTTCGACAGGGATACCTTCCAGGAGGCAACGTGGAACGGCCCCGTCATCGGCTACGTCGTGGGGTATACCCTTTGCCTCTTCATCTTCTACTCGGCCGCGCCCCTCATCCTGCGCATGGGCTCCGCTGCTTTCTTCGACATCAGCCTGTTGACGGGTAACTTCTGGGGCATCATCATCGGCATCCACGTCTTCGGCTACACGGTCCAGTACCTGTACCCCGTCGCCTTTGTCCTCATCATCATCGGGCTGGTCATCTACTTCCTCTCGGGGAGCATGCTGGGCGACTCGAAGAAGCCCTGGCTGGGCGACAGCCAGGAGGATGGCGTCGCTGGCATCGGGACTGCCAAGCTCAAGGCCCTCAACGAGGCTAGGAGGCAGGGTCTCGTGGCCGAGGAGCGCGTCTAGATGGTCTAGATGTGTCACTGGGGGACGCACGCGTGAGACATGGATAACGTTGTTGCTGAGGGAGTCTTCTATTTGTTTTACATGATATATACGCAACGGACGAGATATTGCATCATGAAATATGGGAAAACATTCTTTGCGAGCTATGTTGTGCTTTGACCTTGCAATATATACCCGCCTTTGCAGCGTCGCAGCAGAGGCCGTTGCCTCCGAATATAAACAAAGAAAAGAAGAATGTATATACATCGAGCTACCATCCCAGGGTATGTATTGTATCTGTGACTGCCCCATGGACCAAGCAAGACCGTAGACAGCCGGACCCTCTCAGGCTTTGACAACACCGTCGTGCGCAAATTCGATAGTGGCGAAAAAGGGTGCCGAGTCTGTAATACTCCTCGGCCTCTCGAAGTCGGACACGAGGCCCCTGTGCTTGGAAGCAGGCCCTGACGTTCCTCAATCATGCCATGCGTATGTCCAATGAAGAGACCAAATCCTGATCGACAAGACCCTTATTTTTCACCGACCAGAAGGACCACTTTTCGTTGAAGAGAGTGAACCGACCAATGCATCGCGCTTCGCTCTACCATCTTGTCCATTTCGGTGTGCCGCCTTCCAACTGTGCTCGAGACTCACAAAATCTAACTAACCCTTGTCTACCTAGGAACCTCGGTCGCTGTCGATAGACATGTGGCACGGAATACGGTTACAAGCAAAGCCGAGCAATTGATTGCATAAAGAACCCTGCGGCTTGAGTTCTCCTGTCGATGTCCATTGCCTATCAGTAGTCATTTCATGTGCTACATATGGTGCTGGAAGTTGACAGCCGCCAAGAGTAGACTGCCGATAGCCATTCCGTGAGGGTTCGGACCCGCGGGCTAAATCACTCTACACATGTCAGATGGAGCAAGAAAGCGATGCCTCCGGTGGGGGCAAGAGGCGAAGAGTGTACGCGAAGAGGCAAGGCAGGACGCAATCATGACACAGTTCAGCCCTACATGTATTGTAACTCACCTGACCGGTGTCCATATAAACACACCTCAGATTATAGATGACTAGAAGCTCCTTTGCCAAGATACACACAAAAGTACTTCCGAAAGCGAGCAACGGGAATCATTCAACGAGCAACTGAGTCGACGCACAAAAGAGAGATGTCGACATGAGGTGTGTGAGAGCCCGAAGGGGATTGGGCAAATATACCTGACATGTGCAAGTCACTCGACGTCCCTCAGATATGCCCCTCCCCAAAGGCATATAGTCTGATATATAGTCGACCCCTCTGCCTTGCTACTCTGCAGGTTGGCTGCAGTGTATCCCCAATTTCATAGATGCGCAATGCTGTGCAACATTCGGTGTTGAGTCTGATCGATTCATGCGAAAGTACATGGGCAGCTTGGGAGAAGCAGATGCTTCCCGAATCCAACCGCATATGCGAGATGGCCCATTAGGGACAAGGGATAGGATCGTAGGATCGTAGAGGATGAGTCCCTCTAATGGAGATAACATCGAAGTTTCAGTCTCCATTCGAGAGGATGCTGGCGCCAATAGCCGGAACAGGGAGGGCATGCGGACATAGCTTGGGGGATTCACGTCTTACAGGAAACATCTCGATCTGGCTCCTTTCCATTCCGACGAAGCCAGACATGGTGCCCACACGCTGGTGTGGCTCATGCGGCTAAGTAGAATATACCGAACGGTGAATCTGGTCAAGCAGTGAGTGGGCAACTCAACTATCCAACTTCACGCCATGAGCGAAGTCTGATGATAGCTTCGGGAAGAGCGACAGGTAGCAAAGCAGCCACAGACCCCACTCCACCCACACGACAATCATCATGGGGGGAGAGTGCGGGGATGTGCCCTCCTCCATCAGCTCTCTTTACTCAAACCGGTTACTGAACCCGATGAAAGGGAAATTTGGGAATCCTTCCAAATATCTTTTAGGTATGTGATGGTGGTCTGTATGGGAGAGGGGTCAGCTTCGGCTGGCCGACAGAGGCTGTCAAGCTGATAGGTAAAAATACAACTGCGAGGCAAGGGTGAGTGATGCGAAGTGTGCGCACGTAGTATGCAGAACGCCCTGCTCTTGCAGCTTGCAGGAAGCATCAGACGACTTCACCGGCGTTTAGCGAAGGTCTCGACGTGATGACATGGGGTGTCCCCTGAGCTCGCGATGAGAGCATGCAGCCATGTACATCCCCCTATCCCCCTCCCTACTGAGAATACGTACTGAGAAGAAAGAAACTGACTGGCTATGTAAGTGGATGATGATGAAATCCTTCATAGCCCTTGTCTTTCAACCTGGCGGCTGGGTAGGAGCCGCAAGTACAGTTCTGGTGGAAGGGCAAAGTTGAGGGTTCCGAGATATCGCACCGGAACCGCACGCAAGTGATTTGCCAGGTGTTGCTGTTGTCTGTGCTCTATGTCGAGATTCAGGAACAGGGCTCATCGGACTTTCTAGACTGCCCCAAGTCTCGTAGTCTCACTGGGACGAGCCCCTGATGAAAGTACACATTGAGGACGGATGTACGGTCGTACTGTGATAGGGCAGGCGCCGTGATCAAATGTGAAATATGCTGGGCGGGACCGGCTCTCCATTGGCGGTGATCTGGTGGTTGACCAAGGTCACGCCCGTGCAGAACACTCCAAATTACCTCGAGGATTGTCCAGCGAGTTTCTGCAGAGCCCTGGTCAAATTGGCAGCTGGCGCGTTGATGGCACAGCAAGCCAGGGCGGCAATATCAAACCGGGCACGTCGACTCGAGCAACGCGGAGCTGATCCGGGGAGCCCAAGCCAGACGCCACAAGCCTGAGAAGACATAAGATTGACATAGTTGTCCGTTGGCCCGCATTAGAAGCGGATGTTGTCGTGTAAGGCTGCATGCATGGAAGGACCAGGACGGACGTTGTCAAGTGTGTATCGAGGTCGGATGCAGATGCGCAGCGGCATTGCATGCAGGACACGCAACGAACCCGTGCTGTGAACGTGATGTGAACGTGCTGTGAGGGCAATGACAGGGTCTGCCCGAGGGTTGGAATGCGGAGACGACGATCGGCGAGAAGGGACAGACCCTGTTGCTTCGGTTGGTGTTTTCAGATGGATATCTGCTGGCCAGCTGCTTCTTCTGTCCAAGCCTCAACGTGACTCTGCCCCTTTTCCCTGCGGATGCGGATGCGGATGCGTATACAGTAGGTACTGAAAGTATTACCATAGGGTAGGTAATCTTCTCCTAGTAACATGGTACGGGTGCTGGAGATTGCTTTCCTTGGCACATCAGTTGTGTCGGTCAGACCAGCTAGATTTACTGGCATTGTTGACTGAATTCTTCATGTCTGAACGTATCGTCTCTCTTGGTACTCTTGATGGGGAGGTGTTTGAAGCAGTGCTGGTACCTAATCCCTGGGGCTGCGGATGGATCCCCACGCAACTACCTAGGTGGGTATTGGCAAGCAATCTCAACCCTTCCTACGGTATATACCGTATTTGTCGATTCAGGGGGGGGGGGGCCTAACCGTACACTACCTACTCCATAGATAGACGCAGTGTAGTATATGGTAGGTAACAGCCAAAATGGCACGGCTCCGTACCAACCAAGCCAGGCAGCCAGGTACGGGGTGAGAGTATGGGGAAAAGGACAATTTCCGTGTTGAGGCTGCATGATGATGGCGCACAGCGCGCGCAAGAGCCAGAAACCGCCCCCGTCGGCGCCCCCCAACGACGATGATCAATCCAAAGCAGTCTCCATCACAGGAGGAGCTCCGGAAGGTCGGAGGGTTGGGGGGCCGGAGGGTCGGAGGGGCCCACGCGATGTCATCATCGTCACCTGTCCCAACTGTCCCAATCCATCCAGTAAAGGACTGGCGACATCTGGGCAGGCTGGAGCCGCAGGGTGTAGACGTCAGATCGTGGTTGGCAGAGAGCACCGCGGGCCCGTGGACTGTGGACCGTGGACTGTGGACCGTGGACTGTGGACTATGAGAAGGCATCAAGGCCCCATCTCGGGCAATAATCGCACCTGCAGGTGTCTAGAAGATAGGTATGGTAGGTATCTTGGTACCTTGTAGTTACAACCATGCCCCTCCTTTGAGGCGCGTGCCCACCTGGGCACCCCGGGATTTCCAAGGTTCCTCTGGACGCTTCCATAGCACACGATTTTGTCGCATGCTTCTCCAGCGTCTTACTGATGGTTTATAGTCGGCAGGAGGGTACTCCTTGAGCCCATCTCCGGATGTTAAGATTGATCAATTGTAATAATCCATTTAGGCAGTGAACGTTCAAATGAAATCTATACGACTGCCAAGGTTGTACCCGCGCCCGGGCCGGTACCCGATACAGGTGCTCAGGTGGCATATGATGTAGGTACCTAGGTACCGAGGTACATACGTGGGTACCTGGTAAGTATCTCATTCCATCCATGGATTCATGGATGGCTCAACCTGCCCTCCGGGGCTTGCCCTATCCTTCCTTGGATGTCGAGGACGTCACCTAGCAAGGTGTACCGATCCATTTCAAACTTGCGCATTAGGACTTGGGAAATAGATGTCGAACTTGGGAACCGTTGCCGAAGCCCGGAGGGGAGAGAGAGCATCCTCGAGCGACCGCCGGATGTAGATGTGTCCAGTTCCCCAATGTAGCTCCCTTGTCACTCCAGATGCCCACCTGCCAGATGTCTCTTACGGATTGTGCGGTACCTATAGATATCGACAGCTTGACGAGAATAATGTGACTCCCGCAACTTGCAAGTTGATGCTGTGGCCTTTCCATACTGCCATGCTTCCATCCACTCTTCCATCCCAAGGTTCAGATGTCGCTGGCTCTCCTCCTGTCCGTGGTCAGTGCCTACCCTGCCCAACGACCCAACTTGCCCCTTGAGAGGGCGAGGGCAACGACTTCCAAGGTTTTGTCTGTATATACCTAGGTAGGGTATCTACTAGATGACTTAGGTAGGCGTACTAATCACCTGTATGTACCGTACTTCGTACATGGTTTGCAGGGACTTGCCGGGAAGGAGGCACGGGCCAAATCTCCGTTTTCCACCCAGTGCAAGTGCGGAATCCGAGGTTCATCCCATACCCGTTGATTTGGGACGGACTACGGTACCGTACTATGGTAGTAGATTGCATTGTTGTGATGAGTTAGTTGTGACTGCCCCTACATGTACACTTACTAGGTACCTAATTGCCTGCATATTATACGTATATAGGTACCTAGGTACCTAGGTAGGTTGGACGTTGACCGGTATTGAATCGCTCCTTCTTCAATCATGCCGCAGCCCCCTTCCCCCCTCCCTTTCGAAGTATTCCTTCCAAAGTTATTCATCCGTAGGTACATATAACACTATATAGGTTGGGTCAGCATATAGGTACCTAGGTAGTATCGTAATAGGGAAGTAGTATTGTAGTACATGACTGTAGTACTTTCTGGTAGATTTTTTTTTACCACGGGGACCAGCCGACTTTATCTACCCTGAGCATCCACCGCTCCGCTGCCGCTTCGCTGCCGGCGCTTTCTCTCTCCTCTCTCTCTCTCCTCTCGTCCCATCACATCCTGATCGGTTCGGTGTGAAAAGCCGCCTACGCCTTCCTTTTTTCTCTTCTTCCGTTGCGTCCCCTTTCCCTCCTTGCCCCCCCCGTCCCGTCCTTCCTACCCCCCAGGCGCTGAATAATTTCCCAACCCGCCATCTACTCGTCTCTCGCCTCGGTTCCCGTCACGATCCGTCAGTTGACGACCCCAGTTTTTTTTTGGGCCAGCCACAAGGTGGAAATCAGAACAGAACGACGCACGCGCACACACTCACATACACACACACAACACCGACACACACAACTATTGTCAGTCAAGTCACTGCCATTGCTACTGTCAGTGTCACTGTCGTTGTCAGTGTTTCACTCTGTCAAGCCAGCACCTGTTAGTGCTCGTGGATTTTGCTCTGCTTCGAATTGTATTTGGATTGGACTGAACCGGACTGGACTGGTTCGGTAGCCGCAGCAGCCAGCAGCAAGACTGTCTGTCGTCTCTGCCATCTTCCCTCCTTCATCCTCGACGCTGCGCCTTTCCCGCCGTCGTCTCCAATTTCGCCCCGACCTCGACCTGCACGACATTGTCTGGCATCGAGACCTGAGCATATACGGGAATAATTACCAAAAAAAAATCAAGGGAGATTTATAGGACATTTGGGACACTTTGGCGCTTTGGGTGAGTTCTAATGCACTTCTGACTTGTCTCTCTTCCTGCGCCGTGGATGCCCCCATGCGCGATAAAATCTGGTATCCGGCCCTGGCATGACCGACCGACCGACCGACTATACTACATCATGTTATCACCGTTACCATCTATACCCACGCCCCGACAACGATTGCTTCGTCACCATGTTCCGGTTCCTACCCCCAGTGGGAACGGTGACAATTGCGATTCCACATTGCCGATCCACCTTGACAAAAAGAACACTCTCAAGCCATTCCGTACTCGCCTGTCTGGAGACATGACCCACTCCATGACTGCGTGTCAGGTTATCATCTGCTTGCGAGACCATGCTGACAAAGTTTCGATGATTGCAGGTCTCTTATTTTTGTACGACACTGTGCCTTCGCGATACCCCTGAGAAATACAGATACCCAGCCACATCCGATCCAAGGACTATAGCAACACTTCATCACCACCACCATGTCCTACTACGGCGATGCGCAATGGCCTGCCAGTGCCAGTGCTGGTGGCCAGCCTGGTTGGGACCATCAAACACCCCCAACCCGCTCTGGTTTGCCTCCCAGCACCTCCCGAGACTCGACACCTATTGACACCCTCCGCCCAGGCGCGAGCTCCACGATACCACGGGAGGAGGCCACTGCTTTCTGGTATCAATTTGAGGGTACGTAAAACACGGAAATTGGGGTCAAGTGCCATCGGGCTGTCATTACACGTCTGTCATGGCCGGTATCTATTTCCTGGGCACCCAATTGGCACGGCGTGTAGTGATCACGGATCAGGAACATGATGCCCGTGCAATCTCCTTGTCAAGGACGGAAGCTGATCGGTACACAGAAGTCGAGCGGGCCATCGAAAACCTGGTCAAGAGCGGCAAGATGTTCGGCGCCCCTGGTGGCAGACGTGAGTTCTTACCACCCTTCCTTCCCGGCCCTGCCAGATTCTATTCCGGACTGGGTAAGTATACTTGACAGTACTGGCTGGGTCAAGGACCAGCGGTAACAAAGCTAACCCCTATGCTTTCAGACCCCCGCGGACCTGGCGGGCCTCAGCGACCACACTCTGTCGAGTTCGAAGGCCGCCCTGGTCCCGGCGCCGGCAATGGCCCCGGTAACGGCCCCGGCGCTGGCCACCAGTCATCCAACCTCCAAAACTTTTACGCCTCTCAGAGACATCAATCCTCGCGCGGCTCCAACGAGGCGGAACAGATGATGCAGGCCAAGAGGAGGATGGCGGCCCAGCGCGAGCGCGAGCTTCGCAACTACCATCAGGAGCAGCAATATAACCGAAGTAGGCCGCCCTCTACTGTATAGCATCTCAAAAAAAGACACCTACCGCAATGAAAAAAGAAGACAAGCCTTCCACCTTCAGGGGTCAGAACCAGACAGACTGTTGTTGCCACTGAATCTTGCCTCAAGTGCGGCCTGACATTGATGCCCCGACTGTTTCTCCTGACCTCCCCTTCACCCCGTAAGATCGGACAGTTGGATTTCCTGGATCCCATGATAGAAACCCCCCTGCCCCCTGCACGAACGAGCGCGCCGGACGAGACCAGTGGGCTAACTCTCGCCTTTCAATAGCTTCTCTTGCCGACATCCACTTTGGCGTCGGCAACGTCACTCCGAAGCCTGAGCGAACCCTTAGCCCAAGTGGCATGTCAGAAGAAGCCCGCCGTGAACTGATTGCACGTCAGCGAAGCGCCCTCTACGGTGAAGGTCCCTTTGCCCAGGCGGGAGGCTACGTCGACGAGAACGGAACCCCACGACCGGGCGTGCCCGCCCACCACGGTGGGCCGTCTAGCCTGCGAGGTCCCTCGCCCTTGGCATACGAGTCTGGCCCGCAGCCACCAAAGGAGCCTTTGTCTGCTGGGCCTCGCGACCGAGCAAGCAGCAACGCTAGCCCGGCCTCCAACCCTCCCGGCAACAGGGGCCCACTTGAGCAGACCAGTCGCACCAGCAACTCATCCCCCGGTGGTGAAAATGGCAAGGCTGCCGCCGGCAAGACGGTTGCCCCTATTGGCACGAGGCCATCCGCGCCTTCAGCCTCCCAGGGCCAGTCGAACCCGGCCCTGCAGAGGCAGTCCACGACTCCTCTGCCGTCCCCTCTCAATCAGAGCTACCACGCTCCTGGCAGTGGCGAGGCGACTGCTCCTGGCGCTCCCTCAAATCCCACCTCTGCTGGGGCTGAAGCCCCTGTTGGACTTGGTAGCTGGCCCCAAAGAGGCCAGCCCTGGGGGTCCAAGGCTCAGACAAGTGTCTGGGGTTAGAAAGTCCTGAGTCTGTCTGATCAGGCCTCCTCAGCGCACAGGGAAAGTGCGTTTTGCGAGAGAAGTGTTTTCGATGCGTGCTGATTGGGTGCGTGGAGTTGAAGTACTTGATGGCTTGGGCGACGGACGCATGCATGCATTGACCTGGAGAACGGGCAAGGATCATAGTTACGCGGTGTTTGGTTTAGGAGGATTTGCGTTTCTGGAGGCTGGCATCTCAGGGAAGAAGGCGTCGAAACTACAATACCTGCATCGGCATTGGCATTTGGCGCTCGGGCCTTTTGATATGGCTAGCATGGAATGACTGAACGGTGGCGCGCGAACGGGGAAGAAAGGATATCACGTTGGTCTTGATTTGTTTGGAGCAAGGGAAACTCGTGTCGGCCGCTGATCTGGTCTGGGTCTTCGTTGGGCGGAGTCATGTCTTGTCATCTTGTTTGGTCGGCGGTTTGGTGTTGGACACTTACCCTAATATCCCCCCCCCCCTTATCATTTGTGCTGTTGGAGTTTTGTGTTTTTAAATCTCATCTCCCGATTTTTTTCTCTGTCGGTATGGCGAGGGGCGTTGGCATGTATTCTTTTCCATTGCAGCCTATGGACGGCGGTGGTACTGGACAGGTTGGGTTGAGAGTTTGCGATCGATACCCGGCACGGCACAGTATCACTACGGGGGTCACGAATTTCCCCTTCTCCACCACAACCAAAAAAAAGAGAGATGGAAGAGTATATCTTGATATATAGGATGGATCATTACGGCGCTAAAATTCAGATCAAAGCAAAATAGTCACCGGCTGAGACCGGGGACACCCAAACATATATACTCTGAGCAAGCAAACAAATCACGCCGGGTGACACCGAGGGGTTGTAAACTTTGATATTCACCTCTCGGCCCGCCGTCCGGATGTTCGATTGTTCTCGAGAACTGACGACTGCTATGGCTTGGCCTTAGCCTCGGCCTTCGATGCCCACGCAACATTGGGACTGCAAGGGAAATAGTGCACGCCTCTCATGCGATGGAGGCAAGGCTGAGCCCTCCTTGGGCCCGAAAAGAAGAAACACCCACCCCCTCCTCCTTTTCTGACAAGATCGCTCATGACGTATGGATCTTCGTCCGTAGTCGTTCAACCCTTTGGGGTACAAGGGGGGACGCGAGAGCAACTATCGGTCGCAAGACGTTACACTATGTAGCTGGGCTGGGCATCGGCAGGTAAGTCTTGGCAAGAGGCAGATGGTGAAGTTGCACGGTTCCTGAATCTTTCGCTCGATCCGCATGAAGCTATATCCCGAGAGGAAATGGGACGGCTCATCACGTGAATTGAAGTAAGAGGCGAACCGGCGCGGAGGACGTTCGGAGCGAGGTGTATTTTGTCGACGATATGTTGTGCCTGGCGCTTGCCCCAGAGGTGGTGGAACTGGAGCCGATGCGGCCGCATATGTAGCCAGCTCGTCTGTACAGATCTGACATTGGGGTTCTACCCCCCTGAGGAGGGTAGACTTGCAAGCTCCCGTTGGGATGAGTTGTTGGCTTTCGAGGTTCATGAAAGGCATCTCTAGAAACTTGTTTCTTGCCACAATTCCAGATGGAAGCCTTCCGTGGGTATGCATAACATTGTGTAGTTTGACAGACGAAACGCCAGAGAATTACCCATCACTATGTGAGTATATAAGGACGTCAGGTCTCTTCAAGCCTCAGCCTCTGATCACCAACCGTGGCTGCTGTAGTCGTTGGAGTCTTAGTTTCTCATGCCGCTCGAAATGACTATAACCTAATATCAACGAGGGGAGATGCTCAAGCAGAGCTTTGTTGACCAATATGCAAAGCTAAGGACGATCGACGATGCCAACATGCAATTTGAAGTCTTGGGGATGAGGTCGAAAGCAAAGACAGCCCAATCTCATGTCAAGTATGACATCTTGGGAAAGACATTTGAATATGGCGGTAGTAGCAGTTCAGCACCTTGGTCTTCGTGTGTAATGAGACACTGTATAGATAATCGAGTCAACCAAGGATTGTCTGAGACAAGGCACATTGCAGCTTGGGCCACAAAGCCCTGCCCATCCCTGCCATCGAGGACGAGGCTGGAGAAGGTCCCCTGACAGTGCCTGAGTGCCTTCCATGCTGATCAGATCCGGTGGGGTCGATGGGCCATCGTGGCGTTCAATTGGTGGAGTGCCTATTACATCAATGATTGACCGCGGGGTCAAGCCAGATCTTAGCCTGATGTTTCGAGTTTCGAACAGATCTACGACAACATCTGCCTTCCCTGGATACCGGAAGGAAGGGGAGGAAGAAGGCCCTGGGTTTCGGGCCTTTGGTCTACTGGGACCATACGTGAAAGCTCCGGCGGGTGCGTACCTGGGTATTTGCCGACGTTGTGCCTCCCAGCCGGGCTTCATCTACCGAAGCACAAGGAACCGTCTGCTTGATACGAACCTCCTTCCTAGTATTGATTGTGTGCTTCAAGAGCGAGAACCTGTCCCCGCTGTCAACTCATCATGATACCACCCCTCTCTGCCCTTGCGCCACCACAGTCGTGCTAACTGTCAAGGGTTCAAGTGAAATGCCGCGGGGGCATTCCAGATCAGGGCAGGGCGAATCGTGATGGGTGTCGTCATATGCTACCGTAGCTCAGTGATCCGTCCTCTCCTGCCTTTGTGAGTTTGGAACTGGATCAGCTAAGAGCGCATGCGACTTTGCAAATGACGAGACAATCTGGCGGAATCCCTATTACATAGTACTTGAACTCGGCCGGCCGCTATCCGTCGCGGCAAGAACGCATGCCGCCCCGGAAGCAAAAAGGGCCCTCGCTAGTCAAGCTGCCAATGGCGAGTGCAGCACTGGCAGCACCAAGAACGACTGGCAAAGGTCTCAGGAGTATATTGCCAGATTTTGTCGACCTATGTCCAGGTGCATGCATACAAATCCATGGTGGCACTTTGCATGCGGGACCGACCTGGCTGGGAGCCACACATCGATCGCCTGGGAATCTGGGATGAACCACGACGCATGTCTCGGCAAGCGGCAGCAATCACACAAGTGAATAGCTTGATGGTCAAACCCGTTGGGCCACTCCGACTCACCTATTTTGTACTCGATGGGGTGCATCCTCTACTGTGGGGCCAGGGGATGTGTGTGTGTGTGTGTGTGTGTGTTTGTGTGTGAGTGAGTGTGGAATACTCCACGACGGAACGGAAAGTCCGGGGCCCAGACCGCAAATGCAATCCCCAGGACGCTAATTCGGGCACGGAAAGATCAGTAGTACATGCCACATGAAGACCCGATCCGAGTGCGTGGTGTGAAGCTCGAGGCGGGGCTGTAACGGTCCTGTAGAAGGATTGGTGGAAGTTGGGGAGCTGATCTATGAGGCTGAAGTATACGCAGATAGCTCGCTGCACGTCGCGCGTTGAAGAATGTTGGTCCTCCCGGTCTCCTCATAGTCTCATTAACCACAGCTCGTAAAGCCGCTATAGCGGTAGATAGATGGCCGCCTGTTGGTAACCGATGCCTGACATGCCGCCATCGCAGCCGCCTGCACAGCGGCAAGATGGCCCGCATGGCACACTCTGCCAAAAGGCTGCACAGCTGCACGGCTGCGGATCTGGTGCCGGACGTTTCGAACGTATAGGTGGGGCTCTGCCAGACAGGCGCTTGACTATAGGTACCTACCTAGCCCAGATCCCAAATGCGTGGCCGGGCCACTCGACCCCATTGCGACATATTCAGATGCAGACGGGGTCAGGTCTCGGGTAAATTTCCTAACCCGGCCCTTTCGACGTGCAAGATCATAGCCAGTCGGCAGAGCCAGCGGTCCACGGGGAGATGGAGCCGAGGGCTGAGACGGTCTCGGCACACAGATGGCGTCGGGTTAGAAAGCCTTGCTGTTTGATAGTCTGATATTGCCCTCTCGTAGAGGTATCAATCTCGTGGGTGATTGGCCTACCTGGCATGTTCAGCTGTAACAGAATCTGGTAGCACAGTTTGGCCCTGTATACGGAAAACAACTTGCTGTAGAGTCTCCGCCCATTCTGTACAGCCTCATCCGTCATGATTATGAGATGCGAGACCCTCGGCATAATAACCCCTTCGAAACCTGTACCTTAACTTGTTCCTTTCTCCCGCAGTGGCTGGAGCATTTCACAAGGCCGGCAAGCCTTGGGGTGGTGTAGCACGTGTGGGTAACACTCTGTGGGCGGGCTCAGCCTTAGAGGCGGCAGCGGTGGTTGATGAGTGAGAGTGAGACAAGGCAGTAGCCGACGTCCAGAGGAAATTGAAGGTCCGGACGGGCGGTAATCCAGAAGGATACGTTCTTGAGCATGAGCGAATGCTGAATTCGACTCGGAAGCTGGCTTCAGTCTGATGGACCATCCGCAGCGAGAAAGTGGTTGCGGTGCCGGATGAGTGGTCCACGCTGGGCTCACAGAGTGTTACGTGGATACTGACCGGTATTGACCGCATGGACAGCTGGTGCGGCCACCGAAGTCTGAGTTAGAGCTCTTGGCAAGCATAGACAATGAAATGGCGGGAGGACGGAGCAGAAGCGGGGGGGAGAAGAGGAGGAACAAGAAGGACATGGAAGTGCAAGCAGCCACATTCAGCCCCTTTATTTGTCCCCGAATCCCAATCCCAGCATGAAGTATAGAGCCCCGCACAAGGGCGTGCCGAAGACGAGTCGCGTTGTTCTGGGGCGGATAAAATGAAGTTAATGAAGATGGAGGAATGTCTGGACCGTCCGTACGAGATCGGTGTCTGTGGAGGTTTGGGGAAGGTCTGGGACAGGACCGAGTGCGGAAATTGAAACAGGGGGCGGTCGGATGTATGTTAGTATGTACTTAGCTGTGTACTTGGTATACCTAGGTATATTTGTGTGTGCCCCCAGGTTTCCAAGGTTGTCTGCCTGTATGTTTGCAATTGAAAGGCCGCCTACTCTTCCATCCATTCAGCTTTGGGGCGGAATAATAAAGTTACGGTGTTCTACGTCGGATATGGTATATTTTCGTGGACATGTATGCATGGGTTCGTAGCCGGAGAGTTGTCGCCTCTAAAGCCAGGTTCATAAGCACCTTAACAGCTGCAGATGGCATTACGATGAATGAACGCATGTGGTGATGGAGCTTCGACGGCATTCAATCAGCTGATCCAGCCAGCCAGGGATCAGGTATAGGAAAGGATTTGTGAAGTGCCCCAGATGGTCCCTGCCGCCTCTCCCTCAATCAAGCATGGCATTTCCGAGTTCGTGATGACGGTCATGGCCCCGCAGAGTTGCCCAGGGACTGGGGCCAACTGGGCACCTGGGCACATGGGCGCATGGGCGCATGGGCAACATGGAAAGGCAGATTTGTGGTGGTGGAGGTCGGGCAGTGTAGCTCAGCTTCTGGAATTCGAGTTAGAGTTCGAAGTTCGAAGTTCGACGATGGGGGTCTGAGGGTCGATCTGTACGTAATTGATGGTAGCCAGTGTCTGAGGTTGTACCATAGTATGGTAGTATGGTAGTATGGTAGTATGGTATTAGGCAGTATGGACTTAGCATTGATGTTGGTGATGCCTAGTTGGGCGCATTGGGGGCGTGAGTGCGCAGGTGCATCAATAAAGGAACTGATACCTACCTAGGTTGGATTGGCATGTGCTCTCCGCGATACTGAATCAAGCCCCATCCCGCCCATCCCGCCTGCCAAACGGCCAACTAACCTTGCAGCGCCTACTGTACTTGATCAGGTTGCCAACCAGCCAACCAGCCAACCCGTACGCCCCCCGTTGGAGGCGAAGGCGAGGAAAGTAAAAAAGGGAAACAGCGTTGCGGGATCCGCTGTGTACCCACCGGCGCATCTGCACCTGGGCGGTACACTTGCAGGGCGCCCCGCAGCTGGCTAGGGCAAGAGTACCTAGGTACGAACCCAGGTATGGTACGGCACCATAGCCACTGTCAACCCTACATGCCTGCCTACACAGATACAAATCTAAGCGAGGGCCGCCGATTGGTTGGTCCCTCTCGATAGATGCCCGTTTCCTCGAGGTGAAGGCACTGTGGTACGGACCTATACAGAGCAAGTACCTACCCGAACAGGCAGTTCGAGGGACAACCTTCCAGTCTTGCCGGCGAGAACAGACTGCTCAGATGGGCTGTCCAGGTGCCTACCTAGGTATTATTAAGGTGGACTTTCATGTTATAGTCACTCTTCAGATTCACAATACGACAGTATCCTAAATGGTGATTAGGCTTATTATGGATTGGCAACGTCACCTAACGGTATCAGGTAGGTGATTACAACAGAGGCATATAGCCAGCCTATATGGTGAGTGCGAGAGGGGGAGGCCCCTACCTTCCAGTGTCTCCTACACATGTATACATGCTGCTATGTAGTAATGGCCCAGTTGTGGCGTGGATATAGGCTGCCCAGATGTACGGGTTCGTACCGTGCAAGTACCTCGAGGGATACCTGACTAGCTCCCGTAGCCCCTAAAGTACAGTTGAGCTCGGGCCAGGCTCTTGGGGGGGGGGGGCCTGGGGGCGCACCATTGGGCATGTACCTGCGGTGGGCAACTCAGGGTTCCCAATGTTACTTACTGGATCGATTCGCCGTTCCTTTGATGAACAAGCAAGAGGTTGTCTTTCTCTTGGATGAAGAACATAATAAACCTATACCTCCATGTTTCCATATTCTCTAGCCCAAAAGATCCAAGAAACCCACTGCATAAGGACATCACTACCGACTACCAAACTTTTGCCTCTTCTTCTCCTCCACCGGACGACTGACCGCCAGAGATCCTAGATGCTACCGAGACCGGGTGTTTCTGCTTGAGTCGCTTGACCTGGAACACGCCCTGACCTCGCTCATTTCCCGCCCTGCGCTGCGCTGCGCTGTACGGAGTACTGTACCGTACCGTACTATACTAAACCGTATTGTACTGTGCTATACCGTACCTGTGCCGTGACGTGCTGCTGCTGCTGCTGCTGCTGCTGCTCTGTATCACTGTTGCGACCGCGTCTCGCCCTCTCCATATTATTTTCGCCGACCGAGTGGACTAAAACCTTACCAAGGTAGACTGTCTCGTCCTTCCGTGTCTGATTGCTTTGGCGTTTCGAATGTTGAACTTCGAATTTCGAATTGGACTTCGCCTTCGAATTCTCAGCCTCCGAGGTTAATCTGGACTTGGTTCTGGCTTTGTTTGGCTGCGCATAGTATCGAAAACACTTCCAACCTGCAGAGAAACATATCACACATATCGCAGCAACAGCGACGACGACAATTGACAAGAAATAGCTACTTACACAGTCACGTTGCCGCATTGCTGCCCTTCCGATCCCATCGACAACACAGTTCGGACGCGTCCCGCCCTTCTACCCGTGGACTCTACTCTGGCTTGCGTGAGTAGTCAGTCGTCCGCACGCATTCCTCTCTGCTTGACTTCTACTACAGTAGCAAAATTACCCGCCACTAGAGAGCACTGTGATTGCAATTGCAATTGCACTTGCAATTCCCTTTTCCATTCTCTTTTTTTAGGGTCACTGGTCATTCACACACTACACTACACCACACTACAGTCGACGTGTGTGGCTTATTATCCAGGTAGGCAAATACGCACACCCCTCCAAATCCTCCCTCCCCCTTCATCCATGTCCCTCCCATCCTACTGTGGTATGGTGTCCACAGGTGAATCACTAGCACGTCCCAGTCCCTCCTTTCACTTCCACGTTCAGCACACTTACTTTTTGGCCGACTAGCAGGACCCGATCTGGCATTCTTTCCGCCTTTCTTCCTCAAATCTGCATTTGCCAGACCTCCTCAGCCAACCTCTGTCGCCTTACGTGCTCGCCAATCCAAGAGCACAGCCGATTGACCCATTGGACCAAACTATTCGTCGACCAGTCCGCCGACCGAGACCGACCGATCGAGCGAGCAACAGGATACCTTAGCAATCCGACCCTCCATACTGAATCCCGCCACACTCCTCCAATCCAAGATATACCTGTCAACTGCAGACCCTGCTCCGGTCTCTCGTCTCTGTGCATAAGGTGCCCAGGTGCTTCTATCATCAGCTCCCCCGCCCACAGTCACTGTCCGTGACAGCAGCGCCGGCTCGGATTCATGGACAGCCGGCCAGTTGCGGCAGAATCAAACCAGACCTATCAGCACGTTGGCTCTTGGGGTCATATCAGCGGTCCCTCAACGCCGCAGACCCCGGCTGCATCTACATCCGCCTCCAGTTCGTTTACTGACACCACCTCCACCAGCCCTTATCCTCCTCCAGCATATGACCTATTGCCGTTGTTGGTCTCCCAGCATCAGGCACAGCTCTTGCAGTACAACAAGCTCATCTCGCCTGGCAGAGGAGGTGGAGGATTGCAGTCACCACCTCTACAGAGCGTGCTTCCAGTGCCTAGCATTCAGGCAGCACCTCCCCGGTCGAGGTCCTCTTCCAAGGTGTCCAACAAGGACAGCCGCGCCACCAAGCAGTCTCCTGCCACGCAGAGCTGCCATGGGACTAGAGGCCCAAAGAATACTGACAGACCAGACCGCGAGGGCATGACAAGGGGGAAGGACAAGGACACATCCCACAAGATGCCTCCCAAACAGCAGCCCGATCTTGCCCATCCCCTTCCATCCCGCCCAGCGCAACGGGCTACCCACACCCAGCAGCCGACGTCCAGCTCTGCACAGTCAAGCTCGGTGCCCTCTACTCCGCACCAGCGCGCGCGGAATCTCTCCTTCGAATCAGGGTCACGCGAGCCCTCTCCGATAGTCACTCAGAATCACTCTCCTCGATCAGCCTACTCAGAGCCAAATGGCGGTCTTGGGTCTTTGCCACCGCGCTCTTACCCACCGCGGCCCTGTCCCTACGAGACGGCACCCAGGCATTTCTGGAGGCGCATACCTTATAATATAGGGGCGGAGAGGCTGGAGAGATGCGATCCAGACAAGATCAAGATCAAGCTGTCAGAGGAGGAGGAACGTAAACTATCCACCGACATGCGCGAGCTATACGACCGGTTACTGCCTACGGCCGAGGTTGAGGACAACCGTAAGACGTTGGTACGGAAGCTGGAGGCCATGTTCAACGACGAGTGGCCTGGTCACGACATACGCGTTCACCTATTTGGCTCGTCTGGCAACCTGCTATGGTCGGACGACTCTGATGGTCAGTTCTCAAAACTTACTTCAGTTGCTTCTTGCATTGCTGACAGGCACCAGTGGATATATGCATCACGACCGACTGGAAAGAGATGGAGGGCGTCTGCATAATAGCGGATTTATTAAAGAGGCGTATGATTTGCTCCCCTTCCCCGGACACGTCCAATCGTTATCCTGTATGCTGATTGATCCTGCAGGCGGCATGGAGAAGGTAGTATGTGTTTCGACCGCAAAAGTGCCTATCGTCAAGATATGGGACCCCGAGCTCCAGCTGGCCTGCGACATGAATGTCAACAACACCTTGGCGCTTGAGAATACCCGGATGGTCCGCACCTATATGGAGATAGACGAGCGTGTCCGCCCACTAGCAATGGTTATCAAGTACTGGACAAGGAGGCGAGTGATCAACGACGCTGGTAAGCTCTCTCTATCCTGTGCGACTTTGAAGATCATGCCCCTGACGGTACTCCCACTCGCAGCCTTCAGCGGAACGCTCAGTTCATATACGTGGATATGCTTGATTGTCGCATTCCTCCAGCTACGCAATCCTCCGGTCCTACCAGCATTGCACCAGTGCCCGACCAAGAAGCTGCCCACGACGGACGGCCACAAGACCGACTTCGCGGACGACCTGAGCCAGCTTAGAGGATTTGGCGACAAAAACAAGAGCACTTTGGGCGAACTTCTCTTCCAGTTTTTCAGGTTCTATGCTCATGAGTTCGATTATGACGAGATGGCATTGTCGGTGCGCTTGGGCAGGTTGGTCCTCAAGAAGGAAAAGAATTGGCATATTGGGACAGGGAACCAGAATCTATGCGTCGAGGAGCCCTTCAACCGGGAGCGCAACCTGGGCAACACCGCCGACGACACTTCGTTCCGCGGTATTCACCTGGAGCTGCGCCGCGCCTTCGACCTGATTGGCGAGGCCAAGCTGGATGAATGCTGCGAGCAATACGTCAAACCAAAGGAAGTGCCGGCAGACCCGAAGCTCTTCACGAAGCCGGCGCCTCGTCCAGCTATCATACGCAGTTCCTCGCAGCAACATTCTGGCAGGGGCGGCCGGAATGGAGGCAACAGAGGCGGCCGGAACCACTTTCGCAACGGCAACAGCAGCCGGAGGGCCTCGTCGAGCAATGCCTACGAGAACGCCCAGCCCCCAAACAACGCATTTCCTCAACCTGCCGTGCTGCCGAGCAGTATGGCGGCCCCTGGGGACCTGCAGTGGGGCCAATATGCGGCGCAACACTACCCATATCCCGAGAACATGGCAATGCTAAGCAATGCCTTGCAGATGCAAGACCGGCTCAACTGGTACACGCAGTACCAGCTCACTGCGCATCAGCAGGCTGTGGCGCATGCGCAGCGCCTGCAGGCCAGCACTGTGCAGCCTGGGGAGAGGTCGCGAACCAACTCGTTCGATCAGCCGCCACTGACAGCCCCTCCTCGGCCAGACCATTACGTGGCGTGGCCCCTTCACCTGCAGCCAACTTTCTATCACCACCACACGGGATTTGGAACCTACCCAAGCTCACCTTCCGCACCTAATGCAGCCCCGGAGTTTAGGAGAAGCCTGCACAGGTCAAGCGCGGCGACCGAGGCTGGCAGCTCTTCCGGCGGTGGCGCACTGAGATCCCAGTCCCAGCCCGCGTCTCGGACATCTGCTCCCACAAGCCAACAGGCTCAGGGACTCGGTGCTTCCACCCAGACGGCCAATGGCGTCCCGAGCTACATCACCCGGCAGGCCAACCTCGTGGCTTTCCCAGCACTCGCGCCAGATGACAGGACGGATTCGGAGGCTGACGACGGCTCGAGCAGGGCGGTACCTGATTCCCCTCCGGAGGAAGATAGTGCCGGCTACTTGGGATATTTCGTTGCTGAATCCTCCACCCCACCTCGCAAGCTCGTGCAAGGGGTTCCTGTGATGGCTGATTTGAGTCTGAATAGGGGAGCTCGCCGCAGGTTATCAACTGAAGGGCCCCAGTCCGTTCTTGACCGGCGACTGCAGAGGACATCTCGATCACCATCTCCCCTCGGACATGGCAGAGCCTTCTCGGTTGGGACGAACTCCGCGCCACTTGCCTCTGCACCTTTTCCGCAAAGCAACAACCGCACCGTCAGGGAGAACACTCCCCTGGTCGTGAACGGTTCCTCATTCGTACCCCCTGCTGGCATGCCGTCCGGCTGGGTCAGCCTTACCGACGAAGGCGGATTTGACAATCCGCTCCACATCAGCCAGGGTCAAGAAGCCAGTAGTGCTTCCGTGGCTCCAGAGCTGCTGCCCACTCGATTATCGGCGGCGGCAGAGACAGGTCTACCAGCTCCGGAGGGCCCGCTAGTGGTCAACGGTTCAACGCAACCTCCAGTGCTGCCTCCGGGTACAGCAGGAATGCCGTCCTTCGGGCAGCGGGTGGCAGCAGGTCATGGGCCAAATGGCATGAACTACGCAGCGGCCTTTGGTGGGGACAGGAGCCAAGGCCAGGCAAGGATATCAGACCTGAACCGGCAGCGATTGGCTGGACGGAATTACCAGGCGGGGATTGCACCACTCGATCTGGCAGTTGCAAATCCGGTGCTTCCTGAGTCGCAGCATCTGTCGCCGGTGTACGAAATGCGGACGCCCTCGCCGACAGTCCTCCGAAGGTTTGAGGCCCCGAGTGTCCACGATAGGGTGGTTCCTGGCCAACAGGCGAACTCGTCAGACGATCATAAGAGGGACCAAAGACCTAGGAATGTGCACAAGCCTCTCGAGAGAAATGGGGTCACTAGGGATAGTGATACCGGCTCTCCGGTCAAGCCACGACAGAACGGCACGGCGCTCCAAGACAGTGCCCCTGCGCGTGCGGCTAGGGGTGAGACGGACAATGTCAGCGGGTGGCAGAAGACGAAGACAAAGAAGAAGCAGGCGGAGACCAAGACTGGTGGCCATAAGGCGCCTTCGTTGGGCGAGCAACCACCCAAGAACGACTCGGAGCGGAAGGGCGGTTGAGGCGGAGCCACGATTAACGATTCCATCGCCGTTGCCGTACCGGGCCCGCCTGGCAGTCCCAGGATCGCTCCGGCCTCCGAAACTCCGCCTGCATTGCCTGCTCCGCCCTCTTTGCACGCTCGGTCGCTTTTTGGATAAGCGCATGTGGCTCTTCGGTTCAGCCTTGGCCGCTGATCACAGCAGTGTGCGGAGCTGACTTCTTCTGTTGGACAGCTTTGTTCAGGATGTTGCCGCCGTGCGCTTTGTGTGTCTTCTTTATGCTTCGAGAGGTGCTGTGGCGGGTGCGGCACGATTCGGCATCCGACGATGGTGCCCGGCGGACATGACGGAAAGAATTGCACGTAGCCTCAATCTCGGAATGGATTGGAACTTCGTGCAGCTGGTGGGGCCCGACATGCGGGCCAGCTGACAGATACGGATGAAGCAGACGACATTTGCCAAGGTTTTCATAGACTCACGTTTTGTTTTACGATCCTCTGGTGGACAGAGGACCTCGCACGGTTCTTCACGCGATCATAACTTCCTTTATAGAAAGTCGTTCCGACGACAGCATATACCAACAGAGATGGAAAGCGCAGAAATGGAAAAGCCTGGTTTTGGCAGAGCATGAGGCATTGCAGCGAGTTTCGGCCGTATTTGCGATTTACACGGTGGCCAAAGCCATTATTCCCCCCTGCATATTGAAATTCCCTTTGGGATTTTCCATGGCATCGACTCGGAGATATGAGAACGATATACTGTCAAGGGCTGATGGATATGCACACTTGTCATCAGGTGTGTATGCGTATATGGGAAGACGAGGATGACCTGGGCATCTCTGCATCAGTCTGGGTACAATGCACACCTCGGCAGTCCAACTGGCGAGGTATCTGGGGTGTATACTCCCCTGAGCCCTGTCTCAGTCGAGAAGATGGACAAGTTGGGAGGCCAACAAGACATCTGGCCGGCCTCCATATTTTCGACGCCGACTAGAAGGATACTTGTCATGCACAGCCTGCCAGCAGCGGACGGGACCGAGTTTAAAGGAGGTACGCTGAGAACAAGGCAGCAATCTGTGGGATAGCGAGAAAGACTTGTTTTGTTTTTTGTTTGTTTCTATGAGACTTTCCGGGTTCGTGTTTTCTTCGCCGGACGGAGCATGGGTGAGCGAGCATTCATGGACATGGTCAGGGCCTTTTGAGGGATGGAAATGACCGATGTTGTCAATACCACACAAAGATAAAGTAGACTGGAAGGGTAGGAAGGGAAGGGAAGGGAAGGGAAGGGGCTTTATGGCAAACGGCAATGCATTGGTGGATCTTTCGAGAAGAAAAAGCGGATAAATAACGAATTGAAGCAGAAAAGAAGAAAAAAATGTTGAAAATCTAACCAAGACCTGAGGCGATTATGAAGTACTGACATGGCGGAGGCTCCTCGATTCGGCCGTCACCTGTGAGTACGTCCAGAGGGCTATTACTTGGTAGGAGGCAGTCAGGACTGCCTGCATATGTGTACACAGATGATTGGGGCTCTGCGACGGCAGTCTGTGCTGTATGAAGGCAATTGTAGGCACTTGAGTGAATATGTACCCTAGGATAGGCACTCCGACCCGTATATATATAGGCGGACCTCTTTGGTGAGGTACCGGTACGAACTTCATTATAGCAGAACCTTGGAAGGTCCCAATGTGCTGGTCCAGTCCAGTCGCAACGGTCAGACTTACCTGGGGCCCTTTCAGCCATTAGCCCATAACAGGCGTTGGACGGCCAATGCAAGGGCGGATGCAGGACGGATGCAGGACGGCGTCGTTCGCAGTCTCAACGGCCGGCGAGTTTGCGTCAAGCAGACGGACGGCGCAACGGTGATTTAATTAGCTATGTAATAGCTGGCAATCCTTGTAGAACTTTCCATTATCAGACTGACTATCACTTACTTACCTAGGTATACCATTGCGCAAAGATGGCCTGGGCCTGACGAGGACTGCATGTGCCTGACACCAACCTCCACCAGCTCAATTGATTCCCTTTACCCCCGCCGCTTATCACCTCATGAATCATTCCCTTTTTCAACCTCACTTCCGGTGCAAGTCCACCCGCGCGAGATCCGCACCGTGTAGAAACCGAACCCAATGCCATGGACGCCTGGCAGCGGCAGTCGTCTGATTCCAAGCTGGACTCCACCGAAGCAAACCAAACGCCCGCGTCTCGCCCTCCGGCACCATGGCTTCCGTCACCCTCTTCGCCCTCCTTACCACATGGCCCAGGCCTCAGCGGCCGAGCACGAGGGCAGATGCAGTACATTGAGATGGAGAGGAAGCACCAGGAGCTCAAGGTCTACATACAGGCGTTGAGGGCCGCCAGGATCCCGGGATCGGATCCGGGGAGTGTCGATGCCGCTTTTGAGGTGTTCGCGAGGGTCAGGGAGGCGGCGCGGGAAGCTGTTCGGGCCTTGGTCACGTCACAGCGAGCTGGCCACGGTCAATCTGCAACTAGGGCCGGGCGCAGGAGGCACGGGTCCGTCCAGGAGACGGTGGAGAGGCTGGAGATGCTTAGGATCGCCCATGGGAATAACACCACTAACAGCAACCCCTCTACTAACAACGGCGTGGATGGCTTGATGGCTGCATTTGGCAACATGGGAATCACCGATACTACCGTCGCTGGACGACCGCGGAGTAATAGTAGAGGTTTCCGAGCCAGCGCTGCCTGGCTCGCAACGGTCCGGGACTGGAAGGCCGTTGTGCAGAAGCTGCTCGATTCCCATCGGACTATTCTGGCGGACTTTTACCGAGCTTACGCGAGGGACTTGACGCCCGAGATGGTGAAGAGGATTCTCGACGATGCCAACGTCCGGGCTGAGATGATCCGCAAGATGAGGACACAGAAGGCTCCGTTGATAATTAACGGCTTCACTATAGCCGCGGCGTACTGGCCCACATGTGAAAGGCGGTTTCGAAACTTTGATACGCTCAGGGACGCGGTCATGGAGGTCGACAAGTTGCTACTGCCGGCAGAGACTGGTGTGGAAGAGGAAGACAGGGTCGTCAAGGACTACATGATCGTTACACACGGGGACGCCATCCTCGAGTTTGCCAACCTTGATGACTCGTACGACAGCCCAGTCTTGCGGTTCCAAGTGTCCTCGCACGTGCTGGCCGAGACATCCCCGATATTCAAGGCCGTCTTCCAGGGGAAGTTCTCACACCCAAGGGTCCTTGATCGGGACCTGAGGGAACTTGACGGCCAGGTACCCAGGGGACCACCCCGCCACGTCAGGTGCCCCGACGGCAACGAGGTGAAGCTCTATAGCATGCCGCAGCTCGAGCTCAACAAGGAGGACTCCTTGACGGTCCTGTTGTACGCCGCGCACATGCAGAATGACAAGATCCCGCGAGAGGTGTCCTTCGCCCAGTTCACAGCCATCGCCGAGGCGTGCCTCCGCTACCAGTGCACGTCTCCCCTGGAATTGGTCGTGGAGCATCGCTGGTTGCCGGCCTGGCTGCACATGGCCATCACGGAGGACCAGTCCGATGGGCTGCTGCTCATCAGCTTCACGTTCGGCCTGCGACGCATCTTCACGCGGATGACCAAGACGGCGGTGCTGAATATCGTCGATGAGGAGGAGCTGAGGCGCAAGAGTTGGCCGGAGAAGATCAAGGAGAAGGTCTGGGCTGTCAGGAACGCCAAGATGGCGCAGGTCTATGCTGTGTGCTCTGGCGCCATACAGGAGTACTTCCGGCCGCCGACGGGGCAAGGGATTGACGTGCATGAGCCGCCAAGTGGCCAGTCTGGTGCGACTCTGCCGCCGTCAGCTCTCATGAGAGCGCTGGGGTCTCGCCAGACGCTGCAGTCGGACGAGCCTTCGCCCCCAAGCTATAACCCCCTCGGCTTGCTGACCAGCACCCCGCGCTGTCCCAAGGGTAGTCACTGGTGCGACGCCACAAACTTGGGGTGGTTACTCATCGTCCTCAACGAGCTGCAGCTCCTCTGGACGGTCATCTCCCCAGCCGCCCTCCCACAGGAACAAGAGACGAGTCCACATGCACGAGCCGCTCTATCTCTCATACAGCTCATGGATGCCCTGCGGTCGATTCCCAGCCCGCCACAGGCTGTCCACCCGGGAGGGTCCGGAGTATGTGACCCGGCGCCTGCATTCCGGGCAGCAGTTAACGATGTTTATAACAGCATTACTGGTCTGACGCTCTTCGAGGTCGACGGGAAAAGGCATGGCTGGGCGTTGTCAGAGCGTAGTGCCAATGACCCGCACAATACCTTGGAGGTTCCTCTGCGTATGTTCGGCAGAATGACCCTGGAAGACGAGAAGGTGACGCCCGTTACTGGGGTTGATGAATGCATGGTCGAAGGTCCATATACGACTGTGGAAGCACGCAAAAGCCGCAGTGATGATGTTACTCTGGACAATGGTGCTGTTGATGATAAAAATAATAACAACGGCAACCGTATATACCACCCGTCTGTTACTTTAAGTTTTACGCCCGGCGAAGCGATCTGCCTGCGAATCATGAGCTCCGCCGACGACTTCGACGACCTCCACGCCTTGGCCCTGACGAGTCGCACGTTCTACACCGCTTTCAAGCAGAACGAGCTCACCCTCATGCGTCATCTCGTGAGGGCCAACCGCCGACTGACGCTCAAGAGCCTGTTGGCGGACAGCGACAGGCTATCGCCGCCGAAAACAGCGGGACTAGGAGACGGTGATAAGGTTTTGCTGCGGGTCAAGGGGGATATTTCTACACAGGAAAAGTCCAGCGAGGCACTTA
Source organism: Cytospora leucostoma (assembly GCA_003795295.1). Taxonomy (NCBI): domain Eukaryota; kingdom Fungi; phylum Ascomycota; class Sordariomycetes; order Diaporthales; family Cytosporaceae; genus Cytospora; species Cytospora leucostoma. Next base: position 69,336 of record LKEB01000065.1, on the reverse strand, counting down.
GCCAGAGTACGGTTGAGGAGCGGTACACGGTGGGAAAGCAACTACACCTGGACGACAATACGGCTTCGGGGGAAGTTAGTCCCAGTAGTTGGGGTCCTGAGGAGGTGGTGGACCGCCACTCCATGACGGAGGAAGAAGCACACCGGATCATATGGCCTGATGAGCCTTTCAGTCCACAACACGGCAAACCGCAGGGGGTTGCAACAGAACAAGTTCTTCCAGAGGCCAGGGACGACAGCGGTGAGAAATTCCTCGCCGGGGACATCATGATCGTTCAAGCTGCTGAGGAGAAGGCCCTCGTCGTGCTGGGAGACAAGAACCTGCGGGGAGAGCTTGACTGGAGGAGAGGGATCACGAGTGAGTGAATGAGTAACGACATGTTACTTGAGTATATACGCCATGAAGATCATGATGGGGAGTGGATTCGGTGTCATTATCTTATCATAGCGTCGGCGTCTGGGTTTGAACGAGAGGATATTACTAATAAAACTCGACCTGGAAGCTCACTATTACTGGTCGCGTCTAATGAAGGCCATCTAAAGCTATCTGGTCCTATGTGACCGAAGTATGCCCCGATAATCGCGGGCAGCTTGGCTGTCTGACGCCCGAGCAATCCTTTCAATGACCCTATTAGTTTTGGGGTTTCGAGAACAGCCTCTCCTGTCAACCGCCGTACGGTAAATTTGTGTGGTTGAACCTTTGTGAAGACCCCGGCCGTAAGCATCTCCCACGCTATCTGCCGACGGCTGTAAATTTCCGTTGAGGCAAGTGCGTTGCTGGCATCAAGGATTGTGTCCAGAGGTAAGTCGACGCGATTAGACATATCTATGACTCCAATAGGTAACGGTGGTAGCTGTAGTTGTATGAAGATGGGGAGCCGAGACCAGACGTCGCAGCTCATCATGGATAAGTTGGCGAGATAGTCATGCTGCTGGCCAATACCGACAGCCCAAGTGATGTGAAGGAGTGGCATCACGTATTGTTGTGAGTAGTCCCAGAAAGGCAGACAAGAGTACAAGACTTGCCCGTACTTTGCTCACAGCGCCCAGTAGATGTCCATATTAACATGCTCAACGTTGTTGACCCAGCCCCCGAATCGTGTCTTGGCCCACAGGGTCACAACGTCGCCCAGCTTCAGGTTCCGGACAAAGTCCCCGTTCCCAGTGGCCGGACCACGACCCAATCCTTCAAGCTGTTCGGCAGCCAGCGGGTTGATGTCGTCCCTCCAAGACCACACAACCTTGTGGATTGTGGACTGGCGGGTCGCGGCCTTGTTCTTCTGGATGGTCCACTCATAAGAAGGTTGGAGGTCGTGGTGGAAGGCGGCTTGGTCAGCCTCAAGAGTGGGATATACGGATCGCATGCCGTAGACAGGGAAGTAGGGATCGGGCGGCACCTGATTGGGGCCGCGAGGAGTTGACGATGATCCCCCGGCCTCGTTAGCGGCTGCCTGGGCGACGACAGCATCCTTTTCGGGGGTGTCTCCGGGATGGGTAGCGTTCTTGTCGAAGCGCTCCAGGCCGGCCTCAAACCAGGTCCATGATCCGCGGTAGGTGCCTCGGTCTTGGTGGAGCCCTCCCCAGCCCTGATCGTGGCTTTCGATGGTGAAGACAATCCTGCGGCATGGGTGCTCGAGGGTGTCAGTTGGACCACCGATCCACTTCTGGTACTGAGACAAAGGATGGAGCCCGTTCTCGGAGAGGGGTAGGGGATTAGCGGTTGTGAAGCTGTAGTAGTGGTCATCGTAGTGGACCTTCTTGATCAGGCCGAGTGGCTTGGAGCGCAACTACAACAGGAGTCAGTCATGGATGGCTGCGCGGGTGTTGGTGTTGTTGACCAGTGGGGTTGACCCATCACAACTTACAACAAACTGGTTCTCACGATCACGACCGGAGTGAACGGTGATGGAATGGTCCAGCCTAACACTGGTATGTGGCCAGTATTCTGCGAAGTCGATGATGGAAAGGACGATCTCAGGTGGCAATCTCAGGCCCTCAGACAACATGGCCTTCACAACGACGACGTCCATGGGCGTTGGCTCGAAAATACCAGGTGACGCGTTCAGTGCAACCGAAGAAGCATGGCCAGAAGCAGAGACAGAGGCAGAGGCAGAGGCAGGGCTGCCCTGACTACCAACTCCACGGCCGGTCGAAGCTGTTTGATCGATTCCTAGAGTCCTGGCTATGAAGCCTGCTATGCCGGGGAAGAAGGACATGATTGGCCAGAGAAGAAGCAAGATTATGAAGATTGTATAGATCATGTGTTCCTAGAGTTAGGAAGGAATTGGCTGTTTTGGTTGTCTTGGGTGATGTGGTTGATATGATAGCAGGCGTAATTGAGGGTCGCGATGGGCGATAGTAGTTGAAAGAAGAGGAGGGTTGATGGCAGGTTCGCCTTGATGTGTTTACTGATATCACAATGTGTACTCAAAGTACGTTACGTCTCTAATGGTGATTGTCCAGGTGCCCAGATGTGTGTGTATACGGTACGGTTGTGAAAGTGTGACATTGAGTCTTCCCAGGTTGTGTTGACCACTGATCACCGTCCCAGCAGGTTGATTGACTGACAGTGTCCTGAAGGCCTCCAATTACAGCACCTGCAGTGAGTGGCAGCAGTGAGCGACGAGTGGCAGGTGCCCTCAACAACTAACAATAGTGTTACAGCGCTTTGGTTAGTACGTACGGCCTACAGTAGGTGCCACAGGTATCTACCTGGATATGTACCCAGGTACCTGTTAGCACGCCGATAACCCCGGGCGAACGACGGCGACCCCTCCACGGGCCTCGTCACTTCACTCACTTCACTCTGAAAGGCGGGGCAATGATTCTACGTCATTCCCACACTCGATAACACCGATAACACACCCCGGCGTGACTACATCAATACGCCGCTTTGCGCATCCAGAATTCCGGAATCGGCGACCAAAAAATATGCGACGAGTCCAATGAGCAAGGTTGACTACAATAGATAATTGATCAACCCGAACTAGGTACTGTTCGTCCCGCAATCATGGAAGACGCCGAGACGGTCCTGAGCCGGCTACGCAACCAATAGACTATAATAATACTTGACTCATACTCTCTCCCACAGACTCTCCCACAGTCTTGCATTCTCCCTCCTCCCCTACAAGCAAAATCGAATGATGAGGCCTCAGAGGTCACTCGCGACGGCCATCCGCCAGGTCACGGCATCTGCTGCTGCTGCTGGCAAGCAGGGCCAGAGCCAGTCTCAGGGCCAGTCTCACTCTTGGGCAACCAGCAGGTTGACAGCTCGTCGACCTCAACCACGAAGCACGATAGCAGGCCAACAATGCGGCCAAGCAAGATGTTTCCACTCGAACCCGCCTCGTCACAACGGCGCCTCGAATCCTGCCATGTCCTTCCCTTGCCTCGATGCCGTCGCAACCAGATCCGCTACCCTCGAGGCCCGTTCCTCCTCCAGTGGCCCGGAGCCCACCTACACTACCGGCGCGACCCAGAAGTACCACTGCAAAGACTCCTTACTGCTCGATTGGGGCGGCGTACTGCCAGAGTTTGATATAGCCTACGAGGCCTGGGGGACAATGAACGAGGACAAATCAAACGTTATCCTCCTACACACCGGCTTGTCTGCCTCGTCCCATGCGCACTCGACCGAGCTGAACCCCCAGCCTGGGTGGTGGGAGAAGTTCATAGGGCCTGGCTGTGCCCTGGATACCGACAAGTACTTCATAATATGCACCAATGTGCTTGGCGGTTGCTACGGGTCTACAGGCCCCAGCAGTGTAGATCCGGCTGATGGCCAAAACTACGCTACCCGGTTCCCCATCCTGACCATCGACGACATGGTCCGGGCGCAATTCAGGTTGCTGGACGGCTTGGGCATCGACAAGCTCTACGCCAGCGTTGGGTCGAGTATGGGCGGCATGCAGTCACTGGCAGCAGGCGTCCTGTTCCCCGACCGCGTCAGCAGGATCGTCTCCATCAGCGGCTGCGCCCGGAGCCATCCCTACAGCATAGCCATGCGCCACACCCAGAGACAGGTCCTTATGATGGACCCCAACTGGAACAGAGGCTTCTACTACGGCAAGATCCCCCCACATCACGGCATGAAACTCGCCCGAGAGATCGCAACAGTCACATACCGGTCTGGTCCGGAGTGGGAACAGCGCTTTGGCAGGAGGCGTGCAGACCCTAGCAAGCCGCCGGCCCTCTGCCCCGACTTCCTGATTGAGACCTACCTGGACCACGCAGGCGAGAAGTTCAACCTCACCTACGATGCCAACAGTCTCCTATACGTCAGCAAGGCCATGGACCTGTTCGACCTGGGCCGCGAGCACAGGCTCCAGACCCTGGCGCGACGGTCCGAACGGGAAAAGGACTTCGCTGCCGGCGGCGAGTCGGGCTTCGCTGACAGCTGCACCCTGTCCCTTCCCGATTCTCCATACGAGGAGCAGCCAGGCACGAGCGAGGGCACCGTCGACCCGAAGGAGGCCGTGAGCGCCACCCCGCCTGCCGACCTTGTCGCTGGCCTCGCAGCCTTGAGGGACCACCCCACGCTCGTCATGGGTGTCGCGAGTGACATTCTCTTCCCGGCCTGGCAGCAGCGTGAGATTGCTGAGACCCTTAGGTATGCTGGCAACAGGAAGGTGACGCATGTCGAGCTGAGCGAGGAGCAGAGTCTGTTTGGTCATGATACCTTCTTGTTGGACTTGAAGAACATCGGGGGTAACCTGAAGAACTTCTTGGGTTAGAAAACTACATCTGTAGGCTTCTATTCGTACAAAACGATAGGACCGGTGTCAACTATCAGGCCGACAAATATGGATATATATCCCACTCAAATATACGGAAGGCCGCGCCCCCCCCCCC
>LKEB01000065.1:45439-64472 GCA_003795295.1 Cytospora leucostoma | reverse complement strand
CTTTCTCTTCTGTAACTAATCGTAGTAGCCATGGCGCTGCAGAAGAGCACGGTGTTCCCATATAACGCCGAGTCTTCAAAAGTGGCAGCCCATTGGTGGCGATGCTGTTCAATGCTGCCCGGAGATGGAGATGTATACACTGATGATGACGTAATACAGCCAAAGTTATCACAGGTACGATATCAATTGGGCGAGGCGTGCGTGCAGACCTGTAATCAGCGAAACCGGCAATGCCCAAATGAACATGTGTGTTCAGTCCCCCTCCTTTGGCCAATACACCTCACAGTCTGCGAGAACACTTCCTTTGTCGTTCTGAAAGCAGCTGCAGCATCCAAAATGTCCACCGTTGAAGCGCTTTTCTCGCCGTCCCTCATATCTGCCGAGGTCTCCTCTTCTCTCCCCAATGGCTTCACAATACGTCCTTTACGTAAATCAGACTTCAACAAGGGCTGCCTGGACTGCCTGAGAGTGCTCACCTGGGTCGGCGATATCACAGAGGACGAGTGGAACGAGAGATATGATCAGATGGCAAATGCCACAGGAACGTACTACCTCCTGGCCCTCGAGCACGAGGACCGTATCGTTGGCACTGGCTCACTTGTTGTGGAGAGAAAATTGTGGGACACCTACATACCTCTTCTGTTGCAATGCTCTTGAAGGTGGCTAATACGGTTGTGCAGCATCCACAACCGGGGACTAGTTGGCCACATCGAAGAGATTGCTATTGCGAAGGAGCTCCAGGGCAAAGGCTTGGGGCTGAAGATGATCCAGGCTCTTGACTCGGTTGGTAAGAGCGTCGGCTGCTACAAGCATATTCTGAACTGTGGTCCGAAGAACGAGCCCTTCTATGTCAAATGTGGCTATCACAACTCCGGTATCGAGATGTCACGGTACTTCGAACAGTCCAAGGACAATTACCACCAAGGGTGAGCCGAACATGCCGGGTGGACGAGGAGGTTGGGTCAGCAATAAGCACTGTTACTCGAAAAAGGATGATGATTATACTGTGCGAGGCATGCAATGCTAATTACTAAAGTATATATCCTGTGTGACCTTGTTATACCAAACGCCAAACACCATAGCTATATGCAGAAGGGCAAGCTCAGACCAGACCACCAAACACGATTGCAAGAAGAAAAAGGGTAACAAACAGTCTCCCACTCCGGGCCTCCTCCATTTGGTAATCAGTAGATATCCAGCAATCAAATATGACTCCCTGCTCCCTCTCCTAGGGCTTAGCAACCTGTTCCTTCCTGAAGAACTTGAAGTACCCAAACGGAACAATCAACTGCGTCCCCAGCGCCACCCAGAACCAAGCCTTTGTGATGCCCGGCGTGATACCCGCCGAGAAGTCCGGGAACACATCACCCGGGCCAATCTTGTCTGGCGCCGTAGCCCTCGCCACAATTGTAGTGATACTCCCAATGAACTGGGCACCGATAAGTGCGGCCGCCACGTGTTGCCTGGTCAGCGTCAAGAGCAACACCATCCCCACGCCGACGCCCTGGACGGTATCCAAGACCCCGAGCCAGAGCCACAACATCCTCGATACAAGCGCCGAGGCCACCGCGCTGCCGCCGAGCCAGGGCAGGTAGAGGCCTATCCCCGACGTCCCCCAGAGCATCTGCGCCCACCGCGGGGCACCCAGGCCGAGGCTGAACATGGGCAGTACCCAGGGGTGGCTCAGGCTGAACTTTGAGAACATCCACAGGAGCAAGGCCCAGACGATAACGAAGAAGCCGACGGCCAGTAGGAGCGCAGACCAGCCTGGGATGTACTTGGAGGAGAACAGGAACTGCCAGTTCCGGCCGTAGGGTGTGCTGAGCCAGTAGTTCTGGATCACGACGGCCAGGAAGAACCACGGTACGATGTGGCGACGCAGGAGCGCCTTGTAGAAGCTGGGGATGTAGGTCCCGGATTGGCGGTAGAAGTCGGGCAGACCCACGAACAGTACGATGCCGATTGCCCACAAGACAATGGCTATCGGCACCGTGACGACGAGGGCAAGCGGGATGGAACTATTACCCACGTGTCCATTCATTGTCGCTGTGCCGCTCTGGGCACTGATGATGGATCCCCAGTACCAAAGCGCAACCACGTATAGCTGCTGGATCCCCTGGATGACACAGGCTCGGAACAGCCACGTGCTCACCGGCGCACCGCCCTCGTCGCCAAAGTTGACCGCGAAGAATAAGCTCCCCGTCGAGGCACCCGTGGCGTACATACACGTCGCGATGTCCTGGACGGCGCTACGGCCGCCGTGAGCGGGGACGAAGGGGGAAATGCCAAGTAGGAGGAAGGCGAGGCCGTAGAAAAGCCATGGGAGCGTCAGGCTGTAGAGGGATTGAAAGCGGCGGTATACGAGCCACCAGATGATGGAGGTTGCCGCATATGTACCGGCCACCATGTACAGTTTAGTGGCTGTCTGTCCCGATACGTCTCCGGTCAGGAGGACGATCTGGTAGCTGTTTGCCGAGAGAATCTGTCCAAAGGCAAGCAGGATCGAGTATATCGGCCAATCGCCGAGTCGGATCTGGAGGAGCCTGCAGATGTGTTTGTTAGTACAGCTCATGCTCGCGATGCAACGTTTCTGGACACTTACTTCTTGAGACCCGTGGGCGGCTTGTAACCCTTGCCCAGCAGGAACTCGTCGACATGCTCCTGATCCGGCGTCCTCGTCCCACTCTCATTTCCAGCATCGTCATCATCACTGGGCGCGATGCTGTTGTACTGCACTGTACTTGACACCCGTGTCTTTGACAAGACGCCAGGTAGGGGACTGGCACTGGGACTTCGAGATCGTCCCAGCTTCGCGTCCTTGAACCTCTTGAACCATTCCCTCTCAGACTTGGTCAAGTACTCCTCGATGCACAGATCGCCCTCGCTGTTCTTAGCCGTGAGGCCGTCGAGCTTCTTGTCAAACTCGCGGTAGTATTCACCAGTGCTGTCATTGAAGAACGGGTCGACCTTCTGTAGCTTGTAATCCGTCCGATCGCCAACGACGTCAAGGACAGACAGGCGAGAGCTATTGCGGTGCCTAGTGAGGACACGATTAGGGACTGAGCTACCTGGCAACACTCCGGATGTCCCGCTACTGTCAGGAGCCATGATGCGGAACGCAAGTGAGTCGACACTTTGATGTGATGACGGTGCATTCGATGCACTGGGGATGCCTTCGCCCCTCGTAAGACTACGGTATGCATCGTCGCGGGCACTGTTGGCAGCAGTAGTGTTCACCATGGTGACGAGACTGTCCGATGAAGAGTGGTTCTCTGAGTCATCACCCGCGTAGAAAGGACTTGGAGGAAGGAGATGACCGAGAGGGTTGGGGGATTCAGACTCTGTGGTCTGTGATGGCTGAGGAGTCAGCGAGGACACGCGAGGTTGTCGACCACGGGGCCTCAGGGATGGCGAGTCCCGTGGTGACACACGGCGAGACGCCAAGAATGGCAGGGAGGGACTTGATGCTCGCGACGCGAGAGGGCTGACAGAACGAGACACGAATGTTGAAGGCGGTGGTGTCGGCTCTGTGTCGTCGAAGAGTCGTTCATTGGCGGCTTGCAGATCAATTGTAGATGGGACAGCCAACCGCGAGCCACTGGTAATCCTCTTGCTCTTCCTCGCCTCCTTATCGTGCAGGCGGATAGCTTCGGACTGGAGCTTCTCGAGGTCCTCTAGCCATTGGGCAACCGGGAATCGCTGCTTAGCCGACCAAGCCCTCATCTTGACGCGAGTTTTCTGCTTCGTTTCCAAAGCCGAGACGATTGCTCCGCGGAATTGGTGGAGAAGATGTCGTGGAGATGTCGATTCGATAGTGAACCAGAACCCAGGCATTTGACCAAGACCGCCCACGCGAGCGCCTACGCCCAGTGCGCCCTTGCGGCCAAACTCGACTGCCACTAATCCAAAGGGCTCATCGCGAGATGGAATAAGTGCAAACTCGGCGCCGCTGAAGATGTATGGAGGTAGCGCCGTGAATACAGGCTTGCTACAGACCCTCTTCGGATATCTCAACATCAGTTTCTCCAACTTAAGCGCTGCAAATTTCCCATAAAGATCGATAACCGGGCCGACGCAGATTAGCTGTGTCTTTGGGTATTTCTCCAGGATGGAAGGGAAGATATCCGCAATGAGGTCGACACCTTTCTGTGAGCTCCACCTCCCAATGAAGACGAAGAGTTCAGCAGTAGGATCAACCTCGAGGCCAGCCCATTCTTGAGCCTTCTTGCGCAGGTCACCACGCTTCGATTCGAATTCTTCGTCAATAGTTGGCGCGGCGAGCTTTTCCTGTTCTTCTTTGCTCCACTGGGCAGTATCCGAGGGATCAGGGTTGGGGAGTTGCCCGATTTTTGAGAGACCCCAGAAGATGGGGTATCTTGCGTAGGATCTATCACCGTATTTCCTGCGATGAGGTGTTAGCAAACCTTCATTCATGCATCTAGAAAGAAAGTAGGTTGAGGGACTCACTTCGAGACACCGACAGCGCCGAAACCCTTTTGATGTACACGAAGATACGAGGCTCCTGCATGCAGAAGATTAAAGACGGATCCGAACTGGACGTAATCCTTAACAATGTCCATATCAAGGTTGAAAACGTTCGCCACTTCCTTGCTCTCCTCTGGGGTCCTCATCGGCCACATTCCCTGGAATTCGGCATTGTGAAGACTCAGCGCGCAGGGAATCGTGCGTTCCGGGAGCAGATGTAGTGGTGCCGCGGCTCCATGATAGTCATTGATATGATAGAGATCGACTGGAAATCTTTTCATCGTTTCAGCAATGCAGTAGTTCCAGGCGCTGTAGTAGATAGCCGATTCCATGTCGTCCATACGTGGTGGGTATGGGTCTGCTTTACTTTGCTTCCGGAATATAGGGGCATCCAGAAGAACGTAAGTGATATTGTTGACTCGGTGGTATTGGACTTCCACTTCGTATTCCTTGCCCATAATCACAGGGTATATCGAGGCACCTCGTTGGTCGATAGGATAGTCTATGCCCCCAACACAGGGGACTACCCAAATAAGGTCCTGGTGCTCTAGTGCCTTTCCCATAAGCTGAGCCATAACACCGAGGCCACCGATCTTGATCTTTATATTCCAATCATCGATGTTGTACTCCATAGTAGCGATCAGGATAGTTCGTCTCTTGACAGTAGCTCCAATATCGACATCAGGAACCTCCACGCTATCGCGGGATTTGCGAAAGTCCTCGAAGGAAAGACTGGAAAGGCGATAGGCAGCCTTGCTGAGAGGTGACCTGCCACGGCTTTTGAATCCGATCTTGTTGATCTTGACTTTGTAGAATGATCCCATGAATATCCACACGGCGAAAAGACCACCCAGGACAGGTAGAACGGCAAGAAGGATGAACATGAAGAGCTGAAGCCACCTACTACCCTGGGGCTCAAACTTGAACCTCAAAGTATTGTCGTCGAACCGCAGCTTATAGCTCAATGACGACCCGGGCGGACTGTTGTTCAGGTCGAAACGATTGGGCGAAAGCGCAGTAGGCGCTAGACGATCTCCGATGCCATCGTTATCGACATCACCGAGGATGTACGTTTGGTCGGGCTTCCCGTCGGGGTTGACGCCCCAGACGTTGAGTTGGATGCTCGACGGCCACTCGTCCATGAAGTGCATCTCCCATTCGCCATCGCCATTCACTTCCATTTTGTTGTGAATGCCAGCGTCGAAGCCGAACTGGTTGAAGTCGCCCATGACGAAGAGGTGAGGAAAGCGACGGAACTTTTCAGTCGAGGCGTCGCGGCGGAGAAGAAGACTGTTGGAGTCGGTGGTGGCGTCACCTTGCTGGATAATGCTGCTGGAACCGAGAGGAGACGAGTAATATTGAACAATCACGTGGTCCCCCGACCAGGCTTGTAATGAGGTGCCGGACCAAGAAAGCTCCTCGATCTGTTGCTTGCCTCCGGTGTATGGCTGCCAGTCACTCCAGCTTGAACCCCAGTTTGTCGAGTATCGCCATGAAGAGGCACCAGCCGCATGGTGGTTGACAAACAGGTCGCTGTTGGACTTCGTAAGGAGCGTTGCCGAGTAGTTGGCCGTCATGGGCCACACGACTGGATTGTCAACCGCACCGACTCGGAGCAGGAACTTGTCGGTCGAGTTGGTATCCACCTTGCCGTCTTTGGTCGCGGCGTTCTTGACGGTAATGGAGTGAATACCCTCCTTCACATTTTGGAGGGTAGCGGACCAGCTCCATTTCGAGCCAATGGCGCCAACATAGGGTGGTTTCTCATCATCAGTGAGCGCAGTACACTTGACGGTCGTGTTGTCAATCTCCGCATGCCCATCGTCCCCTTCAATCAGCGACGAGATCGTCATCGACTCAGTCACGCCATCGCAGTCCATTTCCCGAGAGAAATGGAAACTGATATCAACCGAGCCCTTCGCGTCCGCTGAATCGATAGAGACATCGTGACCAGGGGAGAACTTGGTTATCAAGGGCGGTGCCTCCTTCCACTTCGACTTGGCCACATAAGCACGGTATTCAAATGGTGCCAAGGTGACCTCGGACAGACATCCGCTCGCCTTTGAGGAGCCGCTGAAGCCAAGGTACTTCGGAGAGCTCTTGAGAGTGATCTCATCGTAGGGGTAGAACAGATTTTTGAGGGCTGCATTGGCATCAAAGGGAGCGAAGAACCCCGTCTCGTTCTTGCTGCAGTCGAAAGTGTAGGTTGTCGTGTTTTCACGGTTGTGATAGACGAACCACACAGGGTCCGAGGCGAACTGCCCCTGAACAGTCGGAAAGAAGGCTCGAGCTATGCTCCAAATTCCTCGCTCCGTCGGCGTCGTGCTCCCGTACAAAATGGTTGAATCGGTCTGATTTGCAAGCTGTTGCACAAGCCAGCCCTCGGTCAGCGTATCGTAGTTCTCGCGCATAGCATACATGGCCTTGAGGATATTATGCATCGGATGACTAGGGTCTCGGTGGTCTCGGGGGACGCTTTTGTCCTCGCATCCATGTCTTCCTTGTTCAATGGGCCAGTTGATGTACTGTGAGGCCCCAAGGCTGTAGCAGCCGTGCATCTTCCAGGCGGGTGCCGGAGTTATCGGTTGACGGCCGAAGAGGTAATTATTCGCAGTACTATCGAGGACATAGAGACCTTGTTCCTGGCCGTAATAAAGCAACGGGATACCGGGTAGAAACAGAGTTGTGATAAATAATCCCAAAAGCTCCCTCTCGATGCCCAGATTGATCGCTGGCCAACGAAAGTTGTCCTGGTTAGTCACGCCATACTACTCGCTTTCGTCAGTATGTCTTCCGAAATTGGCCGACTGACGGAATGGCCATCAACAGTATATGGATTTGACACAGATCAGGCGAGACTCATAAGCACATTGCTCTTGAGACCAAGTATGGCATCTATAAGCCGCAATGACTATGTCTCCAAAGAAGGCTGCTGATAAAGGTCTCCTGATACTGGTCGAGTTTCTTGTAAATAAAGGAAATACGGAAAAGGCGTACCATATGACGAGGATCAAACTCCCCTGTGTTTGGATTGACGAGATCATTCGTCAAGATCATCTGGTTCACGCCGTTCACCCAGTCTAGCGGAAGGTCATAACCTGCCTCCAAGTTGCCGCTCATGCCCAGGAAGCGCGTGAGGAAATGATAGACCCAATAGTGGAACGCAGCAGCATCCAAAGCGTTCTGTCCCTTGTCGCGCAGATAGTATTTGTCCTCGCTGGTCTTGCCCGTCAGGTTCATCGCTGTTACCAGGTCCCCGGGCTGTTGGTCTGGTTCTCGGCCACGGCCCAGGTAGATGCTGCTCAGGGAGTTTCCAGGCGTGAGTTCGCCCGGGAGGAAGAAGTTCTTCTTGCCAACCTTGGCGGCGCATTCACGGATGGCTGCTGAGAAATTCCCCTGCGCGTCAGCTGTCACCTGGGCGGCTTTATCAAATCGGAAACCGTCAATGTCAAGCTGAGTGATGGTCATGCATGAAAACACCTCCAGGCGCTGGCGGACGGAGGGAATCCACTCCCTAAGGCGGTCTTGCACAGAGGCGAACTTGGTGATCTGTCGTTGGTAGTCCGGATGCACACCGAATGCTTCGGTATCACCGTACTGATCAAAATCCGAGTTATAGCAACCCTTGAATTGCTCACGGCTCGATTTGTTGATGGGTAGACCTGTCTCATCCCAGAAGCGCGGGTAGTCGCACGTGTCATTGTAGTCGTTCCCGAAATGGAAGTCGTGATACTGCCTTTCAGACTTGTACAGGACCTTGTACTCTTTCGGCGTAAACTCGGCGGTGGAGTTCAGGTGGCCCTTGAAGCCGATCAGGTCGCCCAACGTAGCCATTGTGTTGTCCAGCACAATATACATTCCTCTTGAGTGTATATCATCGATAGCCTCCTGCCAGGTTGTGATGTTGCCGAAGTGAGCATCGAGAAGAGACAGGTCAAGAGGCTAGAACAGATGTTAGAGGATGCAAGGCGGATGTGGCCCCATCGAGCAAGCACGTACCGAATATGCGTCTGCACCCCAAGGTTGGTTGATGAATGGCGAACCAGCGATGTAAATCCCCTAGGAAGTGTTAGCTTACAACATCATCAGCAGTTCAGGAGTGACCGTGCCTTGATCCCCATCCCTTGGATGTAGTCCAGAGAGTCTACCAAACCCTGAATATCACCACCATGCCTGAGTTGCGTGCTCCAGACGTCCTGCTCAAAGAGTGTGCCATTGGCGTTATCGTTGGAAGGGTCACCGTTCACCCATCTGTCAAGCGTTATACTATAGAAAGGAAACCTCCAATTTTCTGGCGATGGGTGGTATGTATGGCCAGTTCGTACACCGGAGTAGTCCAGGGGATCGATTGCTTCTTGATTCGTGTTCAGATTCCATTCTGCGTAGGCAGAATCGTATCGAAGGGCATGGGCTACTGAGGCCGCAAGCAGAAGAAAAGAAAAGGCCATGGCTTATGAACACAACCCTTTGGAAGGGGGAGAAAGAAAATGGAAACGGTGTTATAGGTTTGTTCCAGAAAGGGGGAACCGGGGAAGGGGAAAGTGATATGCAAGAAAGAGGACAGAGGATAGCACATAACACATGAGCAGAGTTGGCGGCTCAGAGGGAGCATCTGACGGCTGAGGATATTTATTCCATGGTGAAAACGAAATTCCCTCCACTTCATGCACCGGGAGCAGTCTGATAATGCATCCGCGTTCAAGGCTGAATCCTGAGCTAGGGATACTAGTGCTGCAGTCATCGAGGTGGGTTTCTAAAAGGGAGACGTAGTCACCAGGAGTGACCGCAGCAGACATCCAAATTGCGGTGCTCCACGATGGAGCCAAGCGGCTGAGCGGGCACGGTTATAGGTGTGGCATCATCGTTAGCATGTACACCAGATATGGCTCTCGATAGTGCCTCAGCCTACCTGCAGCGGCAGTCTGGTTGTATCTCTGACCGGTTCCTCTAGGCAACTCAAAACGGGGAGCGAGTCGAGAAACATGGTCCTGCCGGTACCTCAGCATGCAAGATCCATCTCATTGTGAGAAGTCACCAATGAGGCTGCTTTACTTCGGAGAGCCCCGCGAGTGTTGGTACCCGCGGTGTGCATGGATATGGCTATCCGAGACAATTTTCCCGAGAATTTGGACAAGCAAAAGCGACAACAGCTCGCGAAACAGCCATTACCACTTCCCAACGTGATACCGACACTTGGAATAGAAGGAGAGAAGAGTAAATGAGGCAAACCTTGGAACGCTCGCCGTTGGGTCGTATGTCTCAGGGACATGAAGACTTGCGTGCGATAGTGAGAGGACGGGATTGTGCTCGATGTGCACAGGTATGTCAACGAAGGAAGTGCTTGTTGGACAGCTATCACTAGTAATTAATAATTGGTATCAGTTTTGGAATCCCAGGTTCCCAGGAGGTAGCATCAAGAGCATGTACCTGGGGCCAGCCCATCAACTCTCGACTGTACAGCGATTGTACATGAGCCGAGAGACCGAGATGTGTTCAAAACTCGGTGCTCAGACCCGCGATTCAACTTGAAGCAATTTCATCGCAGGCTTGTTGGCGATACATAGAGACTGGCTGGCAAGGGTCAAGGTCTGCTGAGGCCAACATGTGGCTTTGCCTTTCATGACCGGGCTTGTGTACATGAATGCGGTCGGGCCAAGATACCAACGCAATCATGTAGAATATTTAGACTGACGGCGGGCTGTGAAGTGTCGGTGTCAGTGTCAGTGTCAGTGTCAGTGTCGGTGCTGGTGTTGGCATTAGCGTCGGCTCTGGAGCCTTGTGGCATTGGATGCTATGCCGCTCGTGGAGGGTGGGCGAACTCAACGTGAGGCTCATCGCCAAAGGTATCTTACACACCACCCTGAATATCCAGGCTAAGCCTTCCATTTTATTGGTATTGTTATTCCACAGGAGCCATTGTGGCTGTCATGCGCATCGCAAACAGCGTTAAGAGTGTAAGCGCCAGTATAGACGGGAGTAAGTGAGTCTGCTATTTGGCGGCCGCTCCTGTAAGGGGGGGACAAGGTGCCGCGTATACCGAACTTACATACCGGCTGGTGCTAATATGATCAGGAGATAGATCGATACTTTTGCCCATGTCCCTCCGGGAGTATACTGTGTGGGATTAAGGGATGCGGCGCAGTCATGGTTGGAAAGAGGTTGGCGACGGGATGAACATGAGGCTGAAGCCAAGCTGAAGCGATTGAGGTTGGGTCAAGAGATATCATTGATCGTCGGTCGTTGGTTGGTGGTCGTTGGTACAAGGGTTCGGGTTCAGCCAGACCTTAGGGGGATGCCGTGTGACGTGTGAGGGTTAGGTACTATGTAGCTGCTTTCCTCTTCAGGTTAGTGTGACATGATTGGATAAGGTTAGATAGTGTGAGTGGGTCTATTTTGACGTCCAGATATCTCCGGCTGTCACATGTTCGATTTGATTCGTTAGGTACTTCAGAATACGCATGAGATTACCCACATACCTTAGGTACCCCGTGCTATTAAGGTACCTAGGTACCTCTAGCTATGTCAGAATCACAGTCATCCCCGACGGCTTGATTCTCTCGAGACATTACAATGAACCCAGACTAGGTACATCATCATTTGGAATTATAACTCCAAGTCTAATACGACAATAAAAGCGTTGTGAGACGCCAGTACAACGCCATCCCCCTTGGAAGAGGAGTGATAGGAATAATGAGGTAGTATAACAGACATGCCTCGCAATCTTTTGCCAGTAACCCCCATTAGCACTCACCCTCTTCCCATGTAAGCCAATCACGCGGAGTGGGAAGACGTGTTCGTGTCACCTGCTGCGTCGTTGGCCAAAGCCTTGGCAAGCAACTGTGTCAGATCTGGGTGTCAGATTCGGGTCTCAGATCAAAGACGGCGGAGTGGGTGACATCGCCTGCACCACAATTCCATCCCCGCGGCGCCCCGGGCCAGCCCAGTACTACCCGCGGACACTATTGCTGGCTGCACCACAGCACACTCTGCAGCTCTTTTTCGGTTCTTGCCTATACAACTTAGTAACTATGCCGTCTACTCGACGCCTGTATACTTATAGTATGTAGTATAACACATAATCGCTTGCAAGAGCGCAGGCCTTCATTACATTCCACACCATCCCATCTCATCCTAATCCAGTCAAGCCCGATCCACCTCAAATGCAATCCCAGCCAAGGCCTCTCTTGTCATACCACATTAGAAATGGAAGCAGTCGCCTGTAAACAAACTTTTGAGAGGAATCGTAATGCCACATTATCCACTGGCTTAGCCAAGGAAATGACGCCTTGGTGCACACGTCTTGGGCGCTGTGACTTGACGTTGCCAAACCTGGTGGTTGTCCATCATCTCCAGGGCTGACATCAGCTAGCTATAACAGGCCCATCTACGGTGTTGGAATTTCATACTTGCAACAAAGGCGTTCGCGATCACTTGGGTGCCCAAGCTCACTCGTCTCTCCGCCTGACCGGCACCTGGGATGGATGTCGGCTCCCCCACCTCCCTGTCATTAGTTTGTAGCCACAGAAGTGCTGATAGCAACCGTCCTCACCCCTCGAGGGTGGCTCTAGCAGTGATCCGGGGCGACGCACAGTAGTTGGGTGGGCCGCTGCTATTGCGTGTCTCCTGATGCCATAGAAGCTACCATTAATATACAATTACATAACATGTTAGTGGTTTGTTGTTCCCTTTATCAGATATCTGCTGATGCTGTCACTTGCTGGATTCTGGTGACAGGCTTGGCAGACCTTCTTGGCCAGGATGTTTCGTGCTATTAACTAGGTCTTGTATGATACATACTGAATTTATGTGCTTCTATCCGCACATTATTATTACAGAGCCGATGCTACTTGATTTGCGGTATGCCCTTAACATACTAGCCCAGCTGGGAGACAGTGGCTCCTTTGGATTCGTCGCCGTGAAGATCCTGGTTGACCTGGGCATTTTTCGTGTCCAATCAACGTCGTTCTGCGCGGTAGAAGCTGATCCCTAGGGTCCTTTTGAGCGTATATTCAGGTGACGTCTGGCTGTATACCAACAGGAGCTCCACGTATCTTCGAGTGAGGGTACCACTTGTGATTTGAGACAATATCAGCGAGGCTATACAGGTGTCGCCGATTTGGTGAACGGAAAGACAAGCACTTCGATACGACCAAGGCTAGAGCACAGATGACCCCCTTAGCTGAATAACTATGGCCTTGTGGCAACATCAAGACTCAGTTGTTTTTGTATCATTGCCATACGGAGTCATGGACTCCGAGGAGGAGCGGAGCTTGAGAAGGGCCCGCAAAGAGACAAACCAGCCAGGCCACGATACCGTCTTTTCCTTCCTTTCCCAAGCAGCTCACTATACATGCAGTAAAGGTCGAATGTGGTATCAATGCCTAGAACTTTCCGAAATGATGTACGGATGTCACATTATCTGAAGGATTGTAGTTGCTGTATGGAGACTTTAAAGTCCGATCTGGCTAGCCTCCTCCACCTCGTGATGATATACGTGTTTATCTCCGCATCGCTACCCCAGGGGAAGAGAGGAGGGGGTAACGTACGACAGTATCGAACGCTGGTTTGAAGCCAATCTGTTGTATCACCACATGTGCAGGAGATCTTCTTCATGCAAGTGCTGCCCTCACATATATGCTCAAGCAGAGCAACGTGTTCAGAGCCCATAATCCCGTCCTGGCGAAACTCTTTCTCACCGTCGAAACATTGATGTAGACGAGATTGTAGACCAATCGAAGCCCGACATACGTCCATGCGCTCCCGCTGACATCTACCCCTGCCCATGTTGCTGCCAGAACTGCGGCCGCGAACAGCGGCAAGTTTTCTAGACCGTTCCGATGCGCGGACACTGCGCGCTCATAACGAGCCAATATATCGGCTGGAACAGAGGACTGCAATTTGGCGTTCCACGCGTGGCCCTTCGAGTTGGCGTTGTCGAAACGGCCATTGTTGTGCTTCTTTATGAACCCCACCGCGTAGCTATGCGGTAACATGGCAGTGAACCACATGGCAGGTATCGCAAGGAGAATGTAGTTGGGCATATTGGCGGTACGATACTGTGCTGCTGTGTTGATATGCCGTAAACTTGCATGGGATATTTTCCTGGTTATCTCCGCCTTGGCAGCGAACTAGAAGATAGTACGGTGCAGGTTATGATATAGACAAGATGGCTTTCCAGGACCTCGGGAAGAACTGGATATACCTACTCGGGTATGTTCTTCAAGCTTCTGAAGTTGGAACTGACGTCGCGGATCCGGGACACTATATATATGTAGGTACGTTGTAGCACAGCGCAACCATATCTGTACTACTGTAGTGATGGCCTACAGCATTTCCAAGGTCCAAAGCCGAGTATCCCGGGGAGACATTGCTCACCAACAAAGACCTGATTGGCCGAGTAACGACCACTTCCGTATTGCCCACCTCCCTTGTTCGTGTAACATGTGACGTCCTGTCTGAACGCCAAGAAAATAAGCCAGCAAAAGAATGTGCTTGTATGAGAAGCGGCTGGACTCTGCCACAGTGGCTCCTTACGCCAGGATCCGGTAGTTCACACCATCCCCACGGATTCGTACAAATCAGGACCCGGTGAATTGATAGTAATCAACCAGGTTGATCAACGGAATTGCTAATGCGACTGTGTAACTCGCTAGGGCGAATGTATTAGTAAGCCCATACGTACCACCGCCGCCATTAGACCATGTCTACCTACTAAAAACCTACTTACCTACCTGCCTGCCTGCATACCTACCAGCCGGCTGATGGGCTGTTTAGTTAGACATTTGTATCAAAATTTTAGTTACACAGTCGCCCTGGCGAAATCAACTATCAAGTAGGCAGTAACGTAGATAGAGGGTGTCTGGAGTAGCTAAGAATTGGCTATGTACTTATAGTGAACTGCGGGAGGCGACACGGTATCCGTTCCTCTGTCCCCTTGTCTAATTCGAAGCTGGAAGTTCGCCAGCTGAGGCGCTCACCTGCATATGTACTTAGTAATATTATACCAAGCCTCATCTGTAATCTTCTTGTGTGGTTTAAACTAATGCAGAGGAAGAGCAGGGTAAGAGAATTACGCATGCAGTCAGCGTACTACGCTTTCCACACCGGCGTCTTTCACATGCAGGCTGCCTCGATACCCACGCATCCATTCGGATCCTAAGACTCATCCTCACTAATCTTACCCAAGGAAGTCTAGGCAACACTCCAAATCCATGGTATCAGCCATCATCCTCTGTCCATACGCGGAGATGTTATGCTTCTGTGGAACAACGACCTGACGAAGGAACCAGTTGACCGTGCTGCTAGTTACTCAGCCACTCAGCAAGACTCGTCCAATACGGGCCTGACCAGGTCGCTCTCATTTTCAGCCGTCAGCATGTCAGACTGCGCCTTGAAGCTTGAACATGGTTAATGCATGAGGTGCTGCGTGTCGAGTCTTCGAGCATGTGAAATAGCCAGGACGATGTGTATATAATTCCAGTTGTCATCCTGACCGGCTCTCCGAAGCCAACCTCTCGACTCCATCTCCTACCATCCCTTAGCCGACCGCCAAACGTGATCATGGCTTCAGGTAATGCATCCAAAGGGCGGACTAAGGAAGTGTCGAGTCTCATGGAGATTGCTGGGAAAGCCACCGAGGACCTTCAGAGCCAAGCTGGGCGTGTATCCTCGGATATCGACCTCGCTGGTAAATTCGGCCAGACACTGCTAGCAAATGGCATCATCGATGACCGCAAATATCTGGTAAGGGATTGATGTTAAGGTGATGCTACCTGAAATGTTCGGGTCACTGACGATACGTAGTACGAGGGCATCATCCAGTTGGCAGCATCGCTCCCGAATGGCTCTGGACTTCGTGACGATCTGAGCGGGACCTTCATCAAGACGCTGTGGAACAATCTCGAGCACCCTCCTATTTCATATCTTGGAGAGGAGTTCAAATACAGGGCTGCAGATGGAAGCAACAACAATATCATGTACCCCCAGCTAGGGGCTGCCGGCAGTCACTATGCTCGCAGTGTCGTCGCAACTCACCTGAGGAGTACTGTATTGCCTGAGCCTGGTCTTATTTTTGACAGTAAGTTGTCACCACGTATCAATTACACCTCCTGGGGTTGCAAACCCGTTCGTGTCTCTAGCATCTGATCATAACGGGCTGGACCCTGTTGGTCCGCAAGGGGATGCTATACGAGATTGTCCCAAGCAATATTTAGTTTCTGGTTGATCACTTTTCTGACAAGTCACAGCTCTTCTGCGTCGGGACGGACTGGCTAGGCAACATCCAACCAAGGTCTCAAGTCACCTATTCTACTTCGCCACGATCATCATCCATGATATATTCCGAACTGACGATACGGACAACACGAGGCTTGTGAGCTCTTCGTATCTTGACCTTGGCCCACTGTACGGACATAATCAACAGCAGCAAGCCACTGTACGATCCTATGAGAATGGTATGCTGAAGAAAGATACGTTCGCTGAGTGGAGGCTCCTTGGCCAACCCCCGGGTGCGTGCGCTCTGATCATTGCTTTCAACCGTTTTCACAACTACGTTGTCCAGGAGCTTGCTACGATCAACGAGAATGGACGTTTCAGCCTGCCATCCGGGATCACTTCTGGAAGCCCCGGATACAAGGAGGCACAGCTGAATCGAGACAATGATTTGTTTCAAACCGGGAGGCTCATTACCTGCGGATTATATGTCAACATCATCCTTGGAGACTACCTTCATACCATCCTCAACCTCAATGACAACAGCGTTGATTCTGACTGGAGTCTGGACCCTCGGGAAGCCTTTACGAATGTGTTCGATCCGGAGGGAACACCAAAAGGCATTGGGAATCAGGTCAGCGCCGAATTCAACTTCATCTACAGATGGCACTGCGCCACGAGCGACCGGGACGAGGCGTGGGTGAATGAATTCATGAGCAAGATCTACGGGAAGGATGTGGACGTGAGTAGCCTATCCACCGAGGAGTTTCTCACCACCTTGAGAGGATGGGCTCGCACGTCGATCCCCAAGGACCCTGGCCAATGGGTCTTCAATGATCTTGCGAGACAAGCAGATGGCAGCTTTACCGATACAGACCTGGTGGGCTTGCTGCAGGCAGGTACGGATACGGTGTCTGGTGCTTACGGTGCGCGTAACATTCCGCCTGCTCTAAAAGCCATAGAGATTCTGGGCATTCAGCAGGGTCGCGATTGGGGCCTTGCATCCTTCAACGAGTTCCGGGCGTTCTTCAAACTGAAGCCATTCACGTCGTTCGAAGAGATCAATTCCGAGCCCGGTATCGCTGAAGCACTGGAAGCTCTGTATGGTCACCCAGACAATGTGGAGTTGTACCCAGGTCTTATGGCAGAGGAAGCCAAGGTGCCTAAAAGCCCAGGGTCTGGTCTCTGCCCCGGCTTCACCATATCCGAGGCCATTCTCTCGGATGCCGTTGCGCTTGTAAGGGGAGATCGGTTCTACTCTGTCGAATATGGACCGCAGAGCTTGACAAGTTTCGGCTTCAATGAGGTTTCCTCTGACCCCGACGTTGCCGCAGGAGGCGTTATGTACAAGCTCCTGATGAGAGCTTTTCCTGGATGGTATCGAGCCAACAGTATTTATGCCCTCTATCCATTCAGCACGCCCGATAGGATGAGGGAACTGTTCGCCAAACATGGCACTCCACACAATATCTCACTCAGCTATGATCCTCCCGCTTTTGTCGGTGCTCCGATTCCAGTCACAAAGTGGCAGGATGTTGTCGACGTACTACATGACCAGGACCGCTTCAAAGTCCCATGGGGCAGTCACACATACCAACTGACAGGGCACGATTACATGCTCTCGGGAGACAAGCCAGCAAACGCGAAGCAGCGAGGAGAGGTCCAAGAAGCTATATACAAGCCAGAAGATACATTTGAATGGGTGCGAAAGTTCTATGAGGCCATCACCACAGACCTGATCCACAAGAACAAGCGCAAGCTGGGACAGTCGTATCAAATTGACATCGTCAAAGACATCGGCAATCCCGCCCACGCCGCTTTCGTGGCCGACTTTTTTGGCATCCCTATCAAAGAGAAGGCCACGGATCACGGCACTGGACTCACCGTTCTGGAGATATACAATGTGCTTGCCCATCTCTTCGAGTACGTCTTCTTAGACATAGACACGGCCAAATCATACAAGCACAGCGTGGTTGCCACCAAGGAAACGCAGAAGCTCGCAGAGGTGGTACGCGAAGTGGTCAAGGGAGCAAAAAAGCCCACAGGCCTGATCCAAACAATCATGGGCTTTCTGAGCCCAACAGTCCAGTCATCCCTGCCTGAGCCCGGAAAGGGGTTGGTAACTCGACTCTTGGAGAGCGGAAAGTCTGCTGAAGACGTGGTATGGGAGCTCATCCCAACACAAGCAGCGGCGGCAGCAACCCAGGCGCAGGCTGTAAGTTCAGTTCATCCAAGTTCTGCCCGGATCCATCATGTTTCTGACAATATCTTCCACAGTGGGCACAACTCATCGATATTTACCTGTCAGATGAGTACAAGCAGCACTGGCCAGCCATCGTGTCTCTTGCTCAGTCAGACGCTCCTGAAGCCTTCGGACAGCTCAGGAAATATGCCTTAGAGGGGTGAGTCTCGATCACACAAATGGATACCTCACTGCATGTTACCTCAGCGCATCAGCCGCTAATGAGTATCATTCCTAGCTTCCGCCTCTTCCCCGGCGCCTCGGGCGTCCTTCGTGTTTCACCTGAAAGCACCACTCTGACCAACGGGTCGGATACGGTAACACTGCCGGCTGGCTCACAGCTCTTCTGTGACTTCATAACAGCAGGGCGCGACCCATCCAAATTCCCAGACCCTGAGACGGTGAGGCTCGACCGTCCAGAAGAGTCGTACATCCATCACGGATGGGGTCCACATGCGTGTCTCGGCCGGCCAATCGTCACAACCGCAGGGGCGGCCATGCTGAGGGCCTTTGCGAGGGAATGTCCCAACGTGCGGAGGGCACCTGGAGCGCAGGGTGAGATGAAGAGGAAACTGTTCAATGGAGCGTTTCCTGTGTTCTTGTCGGAGGATGGTGCCAGCTGGGAGAGCTTCCCAGTGGCGAAGAAGGTATTTTTCGATGCGGTGGGAGACACCTTCAGGAGCAATGGGCATGCGAACGGAACATCGAGGTGAAATGATTATGTCTCGGAAAGTGGGCTTGTTCGATAATTACTGGGTAGCAGATTGTCATTTCACAATTCAATACGATTGAGCATCTTGACTCCTTTCTAGCCTGGCCGATATGAAGAATGCATCGTCAGGATTGCATTTGGTGGTGACTTAACTATGATCGCTCCGAAAACAGTACTGTAACTCCTACGAGGTTCGTAAATCTACAAGTGACACTGAAGCTTCCAAGGTTGAAATTGGGTGATTTATGTTCATTTGTTAGCCTAAGCCATCGAAGATAATCACATCAATAAAAGATTTGAAGTGGTGGGCATGGGTTCATGGGGAGATGTCGAGGGGAGGAAAGGGGCTAGGGTTCGGGTCATGAAGGTGGTGTTAAGGGGGG
>LKEB01000065.1:16961-45424 GCA_003795295.1 Cytospora leucostoma | reverse complement strand
GGAGAGGTTGGTCAGTGTACCCGTCATCGTTTCCTTCCCCCCTCTTCTGTCTGTCAATACATTCTAGCAACTGCCTAGGTAGACCTTGAATCCTAGTTTATCCTAATAACAAATATTGATGACCCTTTCACATAAGCCTTGCAATATGGTTCAAGACTTGGTTCAAGACTTGAAGCCCCCTAACCTCGAC
This sequence comes from Cytospora leucostoma, assembly GCA_003795295.1. Taxonomy (NCBI): domain Eukaryota; kingdom Fungi; phylum Ascomycota; class Sordariomycetes; order Diaporthales; family Cytosporaceae; genus Cytospora; species Cytospora leucostoma. The sequence goes on along the minus strand of LKEB01000065.1, from coordinate 45,234 downwards.
CAGCTGTGTCTTCAGTTGCAGCAACGCTCCGTTCCGTGTGTCTTTCCAGACTCGCCAGGCTTCGACAAGCTGGCCCGGTCCTATAATAGGGTGTTCTCATATCGTCCAGCCGTTATCTGCGTCCCCAAGGAAGAGACTGATGTCTCCAACGCGATACTCTGTGCCAGGGCCCACGGCGTCAAAGTCCAGGCGAAGGGCGGCGGCCACAGTTACGCCGCATATAGTTCAGGAGGTAAGGATCACAGCCTTATCTTACACATGAGAAACTTTTCCAGTGTCAAACTCGACACTTGGACTAATATCGCCGTTGTTGGGGCTGGTGTTCGCTTGGGGCAGCTAGCAGCCGACCTGTTCCATCAAGGAGGAAGAGCAGTGCCGCACGGGACAATCAAGAACGTCGGGGTAGCTGGCCACTTCTCCCATGGTGGCTACGGCTACCAATCCAGGGCATGGGGTTTAGCTTTGGACACGATCGTCGGTCTGGATGTGGTGCTGGCTGATGGTAGGCGCTTGCATGTCGCATCAGCAGAGCATCCGGACCTCTTCTACGCATTCCGCGGTGCTGCCGACTCCTTCGGGATCATCACCCATTTTTACCTCAGGACAGAGCCGGCTCCTGACAAGGTCACACTCTTCTCATACGATATCGAGGGTATGATCGAAGATGTTGATGGAGCCACAGCTGCCTTCCTCCGTATTCAACAGGTTGTGCAAAATAGTGAGATCATCGACCGCGATATATCCTTTGGCTTCTACATCCACGATGGGATATGGACAATATGGGGTGCTTTCTTGAGAGATCAGGAGCACTTTGAGACCCGGGTGAGTCCCAACGTCCCATATCCTGGGCTGTTCATGTTGCTTCACACGAGAGTTGACCAGATATTCAGATCGCACCAGCACTCCTCCAAGCCTTCAAGACACCTATCAAGAAAGTGGTGCAGTCCATCGCGTGGCTGGATTGTTTGAATTGGTTTTCTGACAGTCACTCCAACGACGCCACCGAAGAAGCGTTTGACACATTCTACGCCCAAAGCATCGGCATACCGGAGGATGCACCTCTCAGCGAGACGGTCCTCCATGCCTATTTCCAAGCTATGAAAGAGGCCCAGCCTGCTCCGTCGCAGGCCTGGTACGCCGTTATCAACCTTCATGGCGGCCCTGACTCCCAGATTACAGCCGTCCCAGCTGACGCATCCGCCTACACTCATAGAAACATGTTGTGGGTGATTCAACACTACGGATACTCATCGAATCACCTGCCGCCTCTGCTCGACTCGACAAAAACCTGCATCAGTCATCTCACCAAGGTCGTCAGCACAGGCGTTCCGGCATCATCACTGGGGGCAGAACCGAACTACCAAGACCCAGACATGGCTCGGGAAGTTGCTCACAGCCTGCATTATGGGGAACCCGCAGTGAACCGGCTCGAAGATCTGAAGGCCGATTTCGATCCAACGGAGATCTTTTGGAACCCCCAGTCAATTCGTCCTACAGGAAGGTGAGGCTGGGACTAAACTCACCTGTATTCTCGCCATGGGTTGGGGAACTTTCAACGGATCAAAATGCATCGATTGTCTCTAGAGAAAGCTGCCAACCCTGCTACCGCGCCATAGTCCAGTTAAAACACCGTTATCTTCCCGCGAGGGACCAATACGCCACTTCACCACTTCATCGGTCTGTTGTTCCTCGTTGCAAGCAACATAGCCACAGGCCACTCGATGGTCACCTGCCCTCCCGCAGAGCGCACCATACCCTCCAGATTTTTCCACTCATCAGTATCCCATGTCTTCTGGCCAAACCCCATCTTACAACTCTCCAAAAAGCCCTTCAGCCACTCGACGTCGGCCTCGCGCCGCCAACCCTCGTCCTTTACGAACTCCCTCACGTCCGTAGGCCCGACGCGAATGGGCGCCGGCTTCCAGGATGATCTGTCCTCTTCAACAAAATAGAGCGGCCGCTTCTCGTTCTTGTCCACGTTCACCTGTATGCGCAGCGCACCCGGTTCGAAAAGGTCCGTAGGCAGTGGTACAAAGTCCAGCCCTGACATCGCGTTCGCCAGTCCCCTGACCGCGGCGGGGAATAGCCCCTCTCGAATAAGCCGCAGGGACTCCTTGCTTGCTGCTTGATACCATAGCCTCTCTAATTCGGGCCTACCAGGGAATTTGAGTTGGAAACCGTACGTTACTGCCGCGAGTGTGCCGCCAGGTTTCAACGTGGTGGCTATGCTGCGAATGGCGGCCTCGGCATCGAAGTAGTGGAACGCCATTGCCACGCTGACGAAATCAGTAGATGATGGTGGTACTGAGACGTGAATGGACTCGGCGGGGCTTTGGATGAAGGCAAATTTCGATGACTCGTCTGCATGTGATGGAGGGGACGATGAGGCGAGGTTGTTCTTGGCGGATAGGAGATTTGCATGCCCGGCATCACTGACAAGGATGCTTTCAAAGTGCGGGCTGATGAGACTGGCTACGGTGCCAGGTCCTTTGGGTTTGATTCTTGTAAGCTCGAGGTACATAGCCAGGGTAAGCAAGCGTGGACAAGAAGAGTGAGACATGGCTAGAGAAGGCCTCGACATACCTGCACCAATGTCGTGGGCCAACCGAAACTCGCCATTGCCGTGCTCTCGGTGGTAGTCCAACCACATCGTGAGCATCGACTGCGGATAGCAAGGGCGATACATGTGATACTCATCCCAGTTGAGGTGCTTGAAGGCGAAGGGATATTTCACTTCTCGCTTTCCAAAGTTCTCATGTGTCTCGTGTTCTTCCTCGAGAGGAGTTGGGGGATCGGGAGCGTAGCTGCCCATGGTTAACCCTCTACTTGTCGATGTTGGGTATTTTGTGTCAAGTATCTCTGGACCGATAATGAAATGATCGCGAAGGCGGTATGTTATTGATCCGTATCGGAGGATTCAAGTCAGTTGTCAGGAGAAGGTTAGAGGAGGGTAAACGTTCATAAAGAAGTTCAAAGTATAAAGTCCTGGAGGTACTGGGCCCGCTTATAAGATGGAGTTCCGAGTAGCTGCTGTCGTTACTACGTTGGTCATTGGCGGGTCGCATGTTCACGACAATAATCAGAGTAGTCACTCGGCTTTCATTCCAACAACCTCGAGTCTCTCGTGGCAATCAGAGTAGATACGGTAGGAACTGGCCAATTGCTAGTTCCTATCACTTTTACATGCTTAGGCCTCCATCCAGCAAGATGATAATCGCCCATCTCCCGACAAACTTCGGTACCATGTACCTGGGAAACAAAGCCCATTGGCTGTTCAACGGGCATATGCGTCCCGCGCTGTCACGATAGCAGCGGAATATACTCCGCCACTGCGGAACAGTCCTCACGGTCGTTAGTACAAGCCCGCCCTTGATCTGTACATAAGTAAAGGCACCTCGACTATCCGGGCGCTTGCAGGATCGAATCCTGCAGGTGGGCCAAGGGCATCGAAGCCCGTTGGCCCATCTAGGTATGTAAGTCGCTGGCTAGGGGTTTCTGTGGCTTCCCACGGGCGACACTACCTCTCTGATGCCAACCGTCATCCCTGAATATTGGTTCCCACCTGAGACATATCTCCTCGGGCTGCTGCTACGCGTGGTCTGGAACTTCATATAGGTCGTCGTTGAAACTGCGCGAAAGAGGCTTTCCATAATCTATCCGGGTAGTATGGGACTGGCCCTTTGTTGTAAGCCCGTCTCAGTATCACGAGATATTGCGCCGAGGTTGGAAACTCTCTATCGAAGCTGATTCCCTTGCGATTGAAGGTATGCGGCGGCGGCGGTGTAACACATCCGAGGTCTTTGGTGCCACCCACAGAGAAATGGATTGCCCGATCTTCACCCTCGCTAATCTGTGGCGCGTCCCAAATTTCTGGGATTAGTCGATCAAGAACTATGTACTGTAGGTAGTGTACACCAGTAGCAACCTGGATGGGGCCGGGAGGGAGATGCAAGGCTTGAAAAGTACCGGCGAAAGCTTACCGAAGCCCCTGGCATCTTCCTGCACAGCCCCTGCGGTCGATACCACGACTTTCAAGGGCACGCTTGGTGGGGAAAGCACATATGGCGACATATCACGAGTGTGCGAGACCTTGCGTCACGTCTGGCTGCTGCTGTCGAACATCAGTAGTCGCATGATTTATTACTTTGATTCGCAACTCGAACCTGGTGAAGATGTCATGTGAGAGGGGTATCCTGAGCTCGCGGAACCGTTCCGCTGATATATCCACCGAGATAAGCCAGATACGGTATCCAGATGCAAGAAAAAGGCTAAATATATAAAATGCCGCTGTCGCATATCCCAAGAGACCCACTTCACACCGTCTCGATATATCGCCTCATCTCCCTGTTGAATGTGTCAGTTATAGAACCCAATCGGGACCATGAACAAGAGTAGTCCAATGGGTCTAGGATGATACTAACCAATCCGTGACTGCTTCGTCCCATAGTCGGATCTCATGTTCCCTTGTACCTCCAAAGTGCTCCACGAACTCGTCTCCCAAGACCTCCCTTGCAACGCTTTCTTTGCGAGTGAAGCGTTCGACGGCCTCTTTCAGACTCTTTGCCAACCGCGCACCCTGGTCGGACTGCCCACCGACATCGTCGCCCTTGCCCAGGGGTGGGATCGGGATCTCCAGCTTTTTCTCGATCCCCCTGATGCCGCATCCGAGTATGGCGGCGTACACGAGGAATGGGTTGCAGTCCGCACCCGGCACACGTACTTCGAAGCGAGTAGCCCCTGGCTTAGATGTCGGCGGTGCGATCAGCCGTATAGACGCGGCCCTGTGCTCCAAACCCCAGGAGACCGTGACGGGGGCCCAGAAGTTCTCGACTAGGCGCTTGTAGCTGTTGATGGTCGGCGCAAACATGGGCATTACGTCTGGCAAGCCCTCAAGAAGGCCGGCAAGGAAATGGCGGCCAAGATCGGACAGCTGAGCGATGTCAGGCCATGGCGAGTCTGGGTCAGGCGCGTCACGGACAAGCAAGTTCTTGCCGTCCTTGTCGACCAGGGACACATGCATGTGGCCTGAGTTGCCCGGTAGGCCGCTCTTGGGCTTGGCCATGAAGCAGGGCGTGATGTTGTACTTCGTCGCGACCGACTTGACGACGTACTTGAACAGGCTTGCCCTATCAGCCATGCCTGAGATGTCACCGAATTCGAGTGCGGCCTCGTACACGCCAGGGCCACTCTCGGTGTGCCAACCCTCGATATTGCAGTTGAAGGCCTCGCAGGTGTTGAAAATGTCGTAGTAGTAGTCCTTGTTGTGGACAGGTCTTGTCAGGCTGTAGCCGAACATGCCTTCTGTCAAGGGGGGGAGGGTGTGAGGTGCGTGGTCTTTGAGATAGGGAGCTGCGGAGGAGCTGCCGTCCGGTGTTTTGAACTGGTAGAACTCGTACTCGGCTAAGGGGAGGGAAGAAGTGGTCAGCTATTATGATGTGCCTGAGTCTGGTGTATGGCTCGCATGGTCGCTCTCAACTTACCTCCCGCCATGGCGCCCCAGCCCTTCTCGGCCAGCTTATCGACCTGCCTCTTGAGTAGTTGCCTGGGGCAGGCACTTAGGGGCTCATTGGAGTCCGGATCGAAGAAGCTGACGAGGAAGAAAGGCATGTTGTCCTCCCAAGGTATCCTCCGAAAGCTTGCCAGATCGGGCACGGCGATCAAGTCTCTGTAGCCATTCTCCTTGTTACTGACTTTAAGCTCCTTGAAGTATGTCTGGTCGTGCATGTCCCAGCCGAAGATGACGGAGCAGAAGCCGAACCCAGCCTCGGCGACCGAGAGGAACTTCTTCTTGGAAACGAGCTTGCCGCGCAAGACTCCATCGACGTCGACACCGGCGAGCTTGACGCTGTTATCATCGGCAAGGATGGAAGGGAGCGACTCGATGGTGATATCTTTGGGGTCTGGGGAGTGTTTCGTGAGAGCCATGTTGTATTGGGCGTCGAAGGCCTGGAAGGATGGCGCTGTCGCGGGAGAAAGTGGGCGATTGTGAGAGTAGAGAAGGACGAGAGCAGTGCAAGCTGTTGGTCTGAGAAGGATTGGGATAGAGATGACTATTTCTTTGGAAGCCCAGAAACACGTTCGTAGTGCGAAGGTACCGGTAGTACTAGTAGTAATTAAAGTTGCCGGTAAATGATCAGTGCTCAGCCCTTGGACCAAGCAAGGTACCCTCCAAGCAACCTTGGAAGCAACCTTGGAACACACCTAGGTACTTGCCTAGTTACCTACCTAGGTACCTTAGTAGATACCAAGGCAGCTCCGATACTCTCAGCGAGGCAGCTAACGATTACATATACGGTGCGTTAAACATACATGCTTGATACCCACCTAGGTATCAAGAGTTGGGCTATGCATAGGTGCAGTCCTGCTTGCTCAGCTGTAGACATTGAGTACCTGCTGTGTGTCGACCGAAGTACCCAAGCAATCCGCATGCTCATGTTTGTCAAGATGGCTGCGTAAAGTTGCCGCATTCGGCTTAGAAGAGATAAGATAAGCGCAATCCCGGCACCTAAATGGCGGCTGGGGTGCGACGTCATTGGTAAGGACCCTGTACCACAGTACGTCAGGAGCTTCAGTGTTGCCGGAGCATGTGTACCCCTCGTTACCCCTCCAACTGCGAAAAGTACCCAGTTACCATGCGCTCCTAGCTGTCCTAGCTGGGCTCAGGTACCTAGATAAGTACAGTATGTATTCAGAGCCCTGCCCCTCATCGTGCCTACTTAGGTAGGTACAGCCAGAGCTGTCCGTTGCAACTCGCCTTGATACCTCCCGGGCTGCATTACCTACCTAGGTACCTCGGTACTTACCTAGGTATCCATCGTACTTGAGGATTTTCAAGTGCTATGTATCGTTGCTGCAGCTAAGCTGCACACTCATAATAGGCATGTCAGTTATATCCGGTAGGTTTGCCTTTCAGAGAGTCCAAGAATGAAAGTAAAATTCATAGGTGCCATGCCATACTGTACCATCTTTCAATGTCAACAGATCATGGATGCTTACTTGGTATGCCCTCCGCAAGCGACCGAGTCAGGATATCAACTATCTATGTACCATACGTGGCTGCTGCTGCTGCTGCTGTCGGCGCTGATAAGAACGCAATACTTCCGAGGTTTGATCGGAAGGGCTGACAGACACGACCACGGCTAACAATCTCTATGTTCAGTAATCTCTCATCGTCACGGGGCATGAAATAGCTCGATAGGGCAATCTGGTGCGAGGTCGATGAAGTACCATGTAGAATTTCGCTACAGTAAGTACTGTACGTACAAGATAGATAGTGAAGATATCTCGTCACATCAATTGATCCGCGTTTTGATCCATCACGCCCCATCTGCCAGTCACGACTCACTCCCGAGTTTCACTTGGGTAATAAAATGTAACCTGTCGGCTATGTGTGTGTGGTGTGCTCTCACAGTATAGCCAACGGTCCGCCGAGAACGGAAGCGGGATGGCTGTCGAATGTCGAATGTCGTAGCATATCAGGCGTGTCAGGGTCCTCTCCTTCCTTACTAAACGGACATCTTCCACCCTCTTCTTCAGTACTATTCGAGCTTATCTGCCACGACAACAACAAATACCACCGCCGTGATAACAACACCACAACCTCTACCTCATCCTCCATTAATCCATTGCAAAGACCAAGCGCCTTTTCCAGAGACACGAGGACACAATGGGACGTCTTGCTGGTAAGAACGCCGTCGTCACTGGCGCTGCTGGGTGAGTTCGGCCGGTGCTGTCCCGATCCTCTGGCCTCGCCAACCCCGATATGCATGACTGACACATTGCGCCGTGCAATTTAGTGGTATCGGCCTCGAAACCGCCATCCTCTTCACCAAGGAGGGCGCCAACGTCGTCTTGGCCGACATCTCGGCTCCCGCCCTCGAGAAGGCCAAGGCCAAGGTCCTACAACTCGTCCCCGGCGCCAAGGTCTCCGCCATCGTGACCGACGTTTCCAAGGAGGAGCAGGTACAGGCCGCCGTTGAATCGCTCGACTCGGCCGGTGGCCTCGACATCATCTTCAACAACGCCGGTATCATGCACAACGACGATGCCGATGCCGTAACCACGCCCGAGGCTATCTGGGATCTGACCCAGAACATCAACGTCAAGGGCGTCTTGTACGGCTCCAAGCACGCCGTCCTGGCCCTGCGTCGTCACAAGAAGACCAAGGGTAGCATCATAAACACAGCCTCTGTTGTCGCGCTCGTCGGTGCCGCCGTGCCCCAGCTGGCATACACAGCCTCCAAGGGCGCCGTCCTGGCACTGACCAGGGAATTGGCCATCGTGCACGCCCGCGAGGGCTTCCGCTTCAACAGCCTGTGCCCTGCCCCGCTCAACACCCCCTTGCTCCAGGACTGGTTGGGAGACGATAAGGAGAAGAGGTTCAGGAGGGAGGTCCACTTCCCCACCGGCCGGTTCGGTGAGGCTATTGAGCAGGCGCAGGCCGTGCTCTTCCTGGCAAGTGACGAGAGCAGCTTTGTCAATGGTCATGTAAGTGCACAACCCTTCACTTTCCTCCCAGGGAGACCTGTGGAGACTAACGCTGCGAAACACAGGACCTGGTCGTCGACGGTGGATTGACCAAGGCGTACGTCACGCCGGAGGGGCCAGCCACACAGCCACCCGTAAACAACGCCCTCAAGGACTCGCTGGATGCATAGGTTGTTCATAGCGGATAATAATTATCATTGTGCCCAGCTTTACGTCTGCCGGTAGCTATTGGATCGGCGGTGGTAGTGCGACATTTCTTTTGCCCAATGGTCCGGAAGGTGGCTCTGGGTCCCACCGCACGGAGTCTAATGACCAACACGTTGAGATGGTCGAATTGGCATGCATCGGGCCTCCTCTGAACGCGTTAGAATGAATGTTTCTAGCAGCTTAGTTCCGTGAAGGCTCATCGCGCCCTCAGACTCCCACCCCGCATCTCACACCTGCTATTAAACAAGGCGTTTTCGTCAAATCAACAGTCAGGCTTTTGTCTTCACACATGCACGCGCCACAAATTGGCATCTCCGACGTACATATGCACCACTAGTCAAATTGTTCAAAATTGGCCCTCGGTGTTACCCTCACCCATACCTTTGGTCCCCGAGCTCCCGCTCTGTATAGCGCCCACGATACCATCCATGTAATTGGCACCACTCCACTTCTGGTGTGTCAGGACGTCCACGCCGAGGTCCTTCTCCCGTTTCTGCACCAAATTGACGTAGGCCAGCATGCCATCCTCCTTGAACTCCCTTGCCAACTCGCTCGTGATCGTTGCGGTGCTGTGCAACCCTGCCAGGGAGATGAGCTGGAGGACAAACCCCTCCTTGGCAATGTCCCAAATAAACGACCTGAGTTTGTCTTCAGTAAAACCGTGAGCCATCCAGTTGAACGACGGGGAGAGGTTGTAGACCAGGCCTTTGCCCGGGTGGGCTGAGCGGACGGCCCGGCCTAGATCTCGGCAGATGGAGACGTTCGGGTCGCCGGTTTCTACCCAGAGGAGATCGGCGTATGGACCGAAGGCGATGGAGCGCTTGATGGCGGCTTCCATGCCCGCCGCGTAGTGGTAGAAGCCTTCCCGCGTGCGCGGGACGTCCCAGTCGAAGTAGACCTCCTTATTACCGGGTGTGAGGCTTGCAGCAAGAGCACGCCGCCTTGCAAGGCCCATGTCGCGGTTCCCCTTCACTGCGGACTCATATCTGGCAATATCGGAGCCGGATACGCCTTCGGTCCGTAGGTGCGCTACTGCCGCCTCGTCAAAGGTCACCAATTTCGCCCTTTTCACCCAGTCGGCCTCGAAGGCATCGATCTGTGGCCCCGGTGCGCCGGCGGCTTCCATCTCCTGGAGCGTCTCTGCTAATGAGTTAAGGCTTGGGTCGGTGACGCCCAGTATGAACTCATGGTCCCGCACATCGATGGAGCTACTCAGCAGCTTGCCACTTTCAGAGTCGGTACGCGCAATGACCAGATTTTCGACGCCCATGATGTCCCACTGGAGACGGGCGGCCACCAGGCGGTTGATGTGCTCTCCAATAGGCACCAGCACCTTGCCGGCAAGATGGCCGCACTTCTTGCCACCATGCAGCTGATCCTCGAAGTGTACGGCTGCAGCACCATTCTCAGCAAAAAGCTTGGCCAGTTTCAGCACGGAGGTCAACCCCCCGTGCCCAGTATCGCCGTCGGCCACAATAGGTCGGAAGTAGTCGACATATGGGGTCTCGGCTCTTTCAGATGGCGACAGCTTCCTCCGGGCATCCCACTGTTTCCGGTCGTGCATTGACTGGGCCTTGAACATGCGCTGGACCTGGTTAGGCACCGTATTGTAGGGGTAATCGCCAAAGTCTGGGGATACATCGTTGGTGGATGTAAGAGTTGCGGAGCATGCCCAGCCGGAGAGGTAGAGGACTTCTTGGTGGGGGGCTTGTTGGGTCATCTGTACGGGGTCTATAGCGCCCACTGGAGAGGAAGCAAGGCATCGTCAGCATGTGGCTGGTGTCTATTACGCAGTGTTTGTATGTAAGTGGATGGGCCGAGAAAGGAGATTTACTGGTGTGAATAGGCTCGCCGGTGGCCAGCCTTTCTTGTATTAGACTCCACAACTTCCTTGCCATGAGCGAGCTGGGATAGGATTGTTGGAGGGAACCTCGTTTTGAAACAACGTCGGCGGCGGTGTATGTCCTCTTGATGCCTGCATATCTTGGGGTGGCCCACCATGCCTCGACATCTTTGATTTGTTGCTCATAGAGGGCATCTTCGGGTAATCCAGGTTTAGTAGACTCGGAGACCAGGTGGAAAGAATCGGAGGGTAGCGTGGTGGTTACGGGGGGCAAGACTGGAGGTAGCGAGTATGTCTCGCGGGCTATTGTTGTCGACAGCAGACGGGTGGGTGCTGCAGTTCTGAATGGACCCCTTAATGATGGCCTCAGCCATGAGAATTGGCGGCGTGGGACGGAGGCTGATATGCGTCGTAACATATTCCTCGTGGTGATGCGAGCTCGGCAGAAGTGGAAGAAGAGGGGTGGGTTTCAATATGTGAGCCTGAGAAAGCATCTGGACTACATATGTATGTATGTGCGTGTGCGCGCGCGCGCGTTCACAGAAGGTAAGTCTTGATTGGAGTTGCCCCTGACTTGAATATCGATTGGTCTACGAACGATGACTGTCCTTTGGCAACGAATCCGATCTGATTTACCAAACGTGATGTTGCAGTCCTCCGAGGTGTGTCGGCTGACAGCCATTGCCGACTCGGAGCCGGTGGGGTTGTGAAAAGTAAACGGTAGGTACTGTGTATACCTACCTAGGTAGGTAAGTAGGCTGTCTGACGTAGTACTCCCGAGGTCCCTACCGGTGTGTGGAGAATGGCTACTACCTACCTAGGTAGGTAGGAGAGAGTCCACGGGGAACGCTATTGCGACTGTGTTGTTCGATACTGCGACTGTGTACCTACAGCTACACCGAAGTTTATGGGTAGAACTAAGTAGATACCCTAACCCTTACTAGCCTCCAACTACAACAAATCCAGCAAGAATGAAGATATATATAAAAATATAAAAATATAGTAATCTAACCTGAGCTCTAACTAAGCCTTGAATAATATAAGAAAATATAGCTATAAGATATAAGAGTAGTAGGTTGCCACCTAGGTAGTTAGGGGGCTGGGGGGCTAGTTAGGGTTTGGGTTAGTCTAGGCTTAGTATGTTAACATGCCAATTCTACACAGTCGCAGTAGCGTCCCCTAGTCTACGGGTGTCAACGTTGACGTTTCAGGGACCTATTACCCCGCAGCCATCCCTGCGGTTCAGGGGGGGTCCCCCATCTGTGGGACGCTTTCCCGTCGGCCCAGCGGCAGTGAAATGGGGCCAAGCCTTGCAAGCCCGAACGCTGAATCCGGGGAAGTACAGGGGCCACTGGGAGCACAAAGACCAGTTGACGGGACGATGACACTCACTCCTCATTGACCATCCACCCACAAGTCCCGCGGGGAAGTGCATTGCATGTAACAATGGGGAGGGGGAGCGGTGGCATCATGTGCACCTCTTGCCGAGGACTGTCAGATCTGTCGTTTTATCTGCTATGTTTTCTCTGTGTGTGCTCCCTCTCTACTGGTCGTTACGGATTTGTACCATACTGTACCTGACAGCATTGAGTTCGTCCATCTTCCCGGCTTGGGCCATTGCGAGCCCCTTTCTTGTCGCCATCGACTTTGCCATCGACTTTTGACATCGAGAGAGAGACATCGATAGGTACCCACAGTAACGCATCATCAAGACCGTCCAGGTGCTGCCATATACAGTAACAAGAGAAACAAAGGACGGGATAGTCTACGCTTACCATGGCCGCTGGGGTGCAAGTCTCCTCGAGGGCGATGGGCCCTGGAGCTCTGAGGGTATGGGTAAGCATGTATACGACCGGTGCCGCACCCGTGATGCTCTGGCCTCGCTGACTCCTCATCATGCTATCGTAGCCTCTGGTCGTCCCTCGCACTCCTCGCACTCCTCGCACTACCATCGTACCACATGGCAGCCTTTCCAGGAGGAATTACTCCTCCTTTACTTCCTCATACGAGCCCGACCTCAAGACCACCCTCAGGGAGATCATACCTGCGAAACGCGACCTCCTAAAGACCGTCAAGGCCCACAGCTCTGCCGTCATTGGAGAGCTCAAGGTCGAACACACCCTCGGCGGCATGCGTGGCCTCAAGGCTATGCTCTGGGAGGGTTCCGTCCTCGACGCTGACGAGGGCATTCGCTTCCACGGTCGCACTATCAAAGATTGCCAGAAGGAATTGCCCAAGGGCAAGACAGGCACCGAGATGCTCCCCGAGGCCATGTTTTGGCTGCTCCTAACAGGCGAGGTCCCCTCGACAAACCAGGTTCGCCACCTTTCAAGGCAGCTGGCTGAACAGGCCCGGCTGCCCGCCTTCGTGAAGAGGATTCTTGACGGCTTTCCAAGTGACCTGCACCCCATGACACAGTTCGCAATCGCCGTTGCGGCCCTAAGCCATACTTCCAAGTTTGCCGAGGCATACGCGAAAGGTCTCAACAAGGCTCACTACTGGGAAACCACTTTTGACGATAGCATCAGCTTGCTGGCCAAGCTGCCCACCATCGCTGCAAAGATATACCAGAACTCGTACAGGGGCGGCGGCGCCCTCCCCGGCGACATCGATCTGGAGCAGGACTGGTCCTACAACTTTGCCGCCATGCTGGGCAAGGGCGGGAAAGAGAACGAAAACTTCCAGGATCTGCTGCGCTTGTACCTTGCGTTGCATGGCGATCATGAGGGCGGAAATGTGTCGGCGCATGCGACCCATCTCGTGGGCAGTGCACTGAGCGACCCTTTCCTTAGTTACAGTGCCGGTCTGCAGGGTCTCGCGGGGCCTCTCCACGGGTGAGTTCAGCCGTCTCTGTTGTGTTGTCCCGCCCCTGGTAACCACTGTCAGTCGGTATCAGGCCTAGACTAACCTTTCTTTTTTCTATAGTCTTGCCGCTCAGGAAGTGCTCCGCTGGATCATCCAGATGAAGGACGCAATCCCCTCATCGTACAGCGACAAGGACGTCCACGACTACATCTGGTCCACCCTTAACTCTGGCCGCGTGGTACCAGGCTACGGCCATGCCGTCCTCCGCAAACCCGACCCCCGCTTCGAAGCCCTCATGGACTATGCTTCAGCTCGTCCTGAGATTGCGGAAAATCCGATCTTTCAGCTGGTCAAAAAGAACAGCGAGATTGTGCCCGAGGTCCTCAAGAAGCACGGTAAAACCAAAAACCCATACCCTAACGTCGACTCTAGCTCAGGTGTTCTGTTTTACCATTATGGCTTTACCGAGACCCTGTATTATACGGCGACGTTTGGTGTCAGCAGGGGCCTAGGCCCGCTGGCGCAGCTCATCTGGGACCGGGCGTTGGGATTACCGATTGAGAGGCCGAAGAGCATCAATCTAGAGGGCATTTTGAAGCAGGTACAGGGTGCTTAAGGGCGCTCGCGGGCGATTGAGTGGGCACTGTTGGGGACACGACAGAGCGTTGATGATAAACATCGGCATGAGTGAATGAATGAGCATTGAAATTAATTAATTGTATGAGACTGGAGATGGTGTCGGTCGAGTCACGACTCCAAAGTTGTGAACGACTCGACAATATAGAGTGGAATGCGCCAGCTTCAAGCACATGCGACCATACCCAGTGGAAAATACGGGATCCCGTCCGCTCTCCCATAGTCAAGCCACTGAGGGCTGGATTAGTAGTTGGGTCGGTGACGACCAGCGAATACCCGGTGTTGCATGTTTTCAGGCCGTTTCTTTTTTGCTCCATTCATGTCCACATGGTGACATGAGTCGGCTGGAGCACTATAGTGGAATCAGGGGTAATCTGGGGCTGGTACGTGCCAGCATAGGACCGGCAGTTCTGGCGCGAAGGATAGTATTATTGGGCCTGAGACCAGCTGGAGTATTCACGGGTATCACCTGTCAGACTGATAACACTCGGGTAGTAATAAGTCTAGGGTGAACGAATCCGAGTTGATGATCGTCCTTCCGTTCTCGGAGGCATTTCCTTGAGGTTGAGATGGAGTTGCCCAGATGGTTCCAAGTTGGGAAGTGAAGGTGAATGCCAATGACAATACCCACCTGGAATGTTCTGGAACGGACTTTGACTGTGTGCATATCTACAGACCTGCGTTCCTAGCTACGGTATGCAAGTCTTGAGCAGGTAGTCGGCATATACGGAGGTAATCTGGTTCGGCTGGACGGAGACGTACACGGAGGCAACATTCCCATAGCAAGAGAGATACGAGAGGAATCGAGAGGAACCAAGAGGATGAGGGTCACCCTGCCCTATGTGGTTCGGTTAAGTTTTGCCGGCGTGTGGTCCGAGTATAAGAATCTGGATGCTCGTCATACCCTGCAACGGCCTGAACGGCCAGAGAAAAGGGCGGGGGCTTTCGGCTCAGCCTTCGGCCCCCATATAGCCGATTGATGCCTCGTGTGCGTGTGCATGTGCGTGTGCGTGTGTGCCGGTACTATGTAGATACCGGGATTGTAGAACCTCGGAGGGAAGAAAGAATGTGACCTTGGGAAGGACTTCGAACGTAGAAGGTGCATGCATACATGAGTACATAGTCCTCAAGTAGGTACGGGTTGCCACACCTGTAGACATGTATCATCCTTCCCCTGTAAACAATGTAGACAAGTACCTGTTTCGAGTTACCCAAACAGGTATAGGCTTCAATGTTGACCGGGACTCGGTCTGTCCGATGGGGAGATGGGGGACCAGGACCTGGACCAGAACACACCAGACGAACCGTTGCCCCGGGCCCGGATATTTGCGGATCACCGCTGATCACCGCTGATCACCCCAGTCCACGAGTTCATCTGACAGTGATTGTGGGGCAAACACCCCACGGAGAAGCTGACTGTGACCATCCCCCAGCCTGCCAGGGCTGCCAGCGGTCCAGAACACTCGGACTTCTTCCCCCGTTGACATGGACCTTGAGAGTTCCTGTGACAGCAAGATTATGCTTGATTATCTCTCTTCCAACGCATGATAGGAGACTTCACTTGCACTTGAGTGGGTATCCTGAACCGGGTGCCTGAACTCGGCGCGAACATTGAGGAGGCCCGTCAGATATGCACAATGTACAGGAAGGAGGGTGCTTCTTCTGGGTCTCCTCCTTTCTCGTCCAAGCAATGACGCTGATCCCGTAGCCCCGAGCCTTTCAATGGCTCTCACCAAACATCTCCAGTACAACCTTTTCTGGCTATCCTTGGAGCGGATCGAGCCGTATCAGCGAGTACCATGGTGGCTTCGAACATGAGGTCATCCCCCGGGTCGACTGCCAACCGTTGTCTCCTGCTCCATCGCCAGATCCTGTCGTCCTCCACACGTTTTAATCCCTGTAAATGCGGGGTGAAGCTCCCTAGGGGCTGGTTGGATCGAGGTCATGGTTAGAGGTTGTCCCAGATGGAGGGACGTCTCGGTCTCGGTTGGCACGTTGCGGCCCTGGGGATGAAGCATCGGCAGCAGTCGACCAGTAACGGCCTCGATCTGCCTGGACTCAGTTTTTCCATCAGTTAGAAATTGCATGACAGAGAGACTGGTCGAGCCACTCCAAGACGGACGCGAGATGCATCGAGCCAGTCACCCCATCCTGCCCACTTTCCTCTCCTAAGCCTATCTCGGCCAAGTACATCATCAGGTGGCCTTTATCCACAGCACGATACCTTCGCGACTACATCCTCTGGCACAGTATAAAGCCCGCAACTCCTCCACGTCGGGGTCGATCAAAGAAATCCTTCCTCCTCCTCCCATCATCACAGCACACATACACTATAAGTATATTCACTGCTACACACTTGTCTGGTACGATTATCAATAGTACTCAGCATCCAAAAACACACACAACACAACACAACACTGATATATATATATATACACTCGCCAATTATCATTGACTCTTTCAGCTAAATCATCAGTCAGCATGGGTTCAGTTGCAACAATGAACGCCGTACAGTTTTACGGCCAGCAGGACGTCCGTCTGCAAAAGGTGGCTCTTCCCGGGCCAGTCAAGCCTGGCTGGGTGAGAATTGCTCCAAAGTTTTGCGGTATCTGCGGCACCGACCTTCATGAGTTCCTTGGTGGCGCGAACATCATCCCCGCCCCGGGACACCCACATCCCATCACCGGAGAGACCCTGCCCGTGACACTTGGTCACGAGTTCTCCGGCGTTGTAGAGGAGGTCGGAGAGGGTGTCACCCACGTTAAGCCTGGCGACAATGTCTGCATCCAGCCAACCCTCTGGGATGGCGACTGCACATCCTGTAAGAGGGGCCTCGTCAACTGCTGCGACGGAAATGGCTTTATCGGCCTGAGCGGGTGGGGTGGTGGCATGTCCGAGCATGTCAACGCTCCGGCCGTGGCCGTTAAGCCACTCCCTGACAATGTTTCCCTCGAGGTCGGTGCACTCGTCGAGCCGTTGTCAGTCGGCTGGCACGCCGTCGACATCAGTCCTTACAAGGAGGGCGACTCCGCCCTCGTGCTCGGCGGAGGACCTATCGGCCTGTCAGTCATCCAGGCCCTGATCAGCAAGGGGTGCAAGAACATCATCGTCTCGGAGGTTGCCAAGCGCAGGCGCGAGTTCGCCACCAACTTTGGCGCTCACCATGTCATCGATCCCACCGTTGTCGACGTCGTGAAGGAGGTGAAACAGTTGACCAACGGTCTGGGAGCGGATGTTGGCTTCGACTGCGCTGGTGTGCAGGTCGCTGTTGACTCCGCCTTCAAGGCCATCAAGGCTCGCGGTATGCTTGTCAATGTAGCCGTGTGGGAGAAGCGCTCTACCCTGAACATGAACGATCTGGTCTTCAGGGAGCGGTCTTATATGGGAGGTAAGTCGATCTCGTTCAGTCACACTTCCCAAGCGGCACAAGATGCCTGGGACGATTTTCATGCCAGGAAATGCTGACAACCTTGACAGTGGCAACATATACCCACGGAGACTTTGAGGCAGTCATCGACGCCATCTCAGCAGGCAAGATGAAGCCTCAGGGCATGATCACCAAGAAGATACCGATGGACAAGGTGGCTGACCAAGGGTTCAAAACGCTGATCGAGGAGAAGGACAAGCACGTCAAGATCCTAGTCGACATGACACAGCGCGTTGAGCCGTATTGAACAAGGAACACGCGCGTGTGCGTATATGGATGGCGATTGAAAGTGTTTCAGCATTGTGTAATCCTCTTCGTTGCTTTCTTGCTGCGATACCCGGCCGGTTTCCAAATAATTTAATTATGTAATTTTTGCGATTAATCAAGATGCGTTTTGAGAGGGCGAAGTCTGCGCGGCCGCAACATAATGGACACCTCAAGTATAAACTTGAGTAGGTAGTGAAGGCCTCCATCTGCCATGCCACCTCTGCGTCAAGATGATATGCTACCTGTTCCTATCCGCCTTAGCGGAAGGCCTACCCAGCATCTACCTCTCCAGTCGACATTAGCTGCCCACTGGGTGACCCACATCAACGAGCAGTTATTGAGGCCGCTGGGCAGATGCTAAAAAGCTCACATCTCTCCTTTCAAGTTCATGAAAATCATGAAGAGACAACTCCCGGCGGCGCAATAAACAGTAGATGAGATTTCACCATTCTGTTCGCATTGCTTATTCTGCAGCATGGTCTCCAAGGACGGATTATTCCCAAGTGCCATTTGATCAGGATTGGAATGATTCATTTCCCAGTTACTACCGCACTTATATGAAGTCGCTTCCCGGCTCCGCTTGGGGTCATCTCGGTTCGCCCACATCATGGCTATAAGCCTGGAAACGCTCAACAGAGGAGACGAATGAGCAGCTGGACAGTGTTTAGGTAAGTACCCAAGGGTTGAGAGGCCTGTACCGAGTTGGGTTCCATCAATCTTGGCTCTTACACATTGGTACCTAACGAAGCCTTGAAGGCCAATCGTTTCTGCATGTGCTGTTTGCTCACTCAATCACAGTTTAACCCAGATTTCATGTTCGCGGTCTTCCTGCTCACCAGCTCACGTGCTCATGTGCTCCGGTCCTTGTGGATGATGCATAAGCTCGTGTGGATATCGCCGCGATCAGATCGTCACATTCATTGTTCGACCTCGGCCTCCTTCCAGAACTGTCTTCGTAGGTCTTCAGGAAGTGGGGGTTTAGGGGTCTTCTCATGGTCAAACACCCTCAGCGCCAACGGCTTGATCGTCTTGTCGCATATCACGATGCAACCCTGGTTATCCGCGTTGATGGCAAACCGCTTGAGGTCCATAATGAGAGAGACGAGTCGTTGTAGGCCTTCCTGGTTCTCTATCTCATAGGCCCGGAAGGATGTTCCATAATAGATGACATCGATCTTGGTGAAACTCTCGCCTACGTGGCTACCGCGGACGCAGTATGGAGTTCTTCCGAGCCATAGTTGCATGTTTTTCTTGGCGGCACGCCCTTTGGTCATGACGAGTTCAGCTAAGGCGACGCTGGGTGTCCCCCTACCCCGAGGTATGACCATCGAGTGAGGGTAGTGCTTTGGCCTCGTGATTATGCAGTGTTCTGGGTTTACAGATCTGCACAAAGAAATTTCAGAGTCGGTTCGAGGCTGTCCTTGGATCGAAAGCAGCTGATGTGCCACTGTTTTAGGCTTTGACAAAAATCTCCAATTCGCGTGCGAACGAGACGCCCTCAACTCATCAAAGTTGTGCAATGCCGCATCGGTCTCACACAGCACGGCGCAATTCAGTGGGCCTAGGTTGTATCGAATAGCTCGGTGGTGACTGCTGCCGTCCTGCATGTCTGTGTGGCGACGCACGAAGAGATCCTCAAACTCTCGGCCGTAGTTCAGCTTGTGCCGCTTCGACTCGGTGATTTTTTCCCATACTGGTGTCACAACCAGGGTGTTGTGTACCATTGCAAGATCCAGGCGAAAAGACTTTGGGCAAGTCCCGCTGGCAAAGCGCAGCAGATGGCCGAGGGAATTACGGTTGATGACAACGTCAACTTGATCAAACCTGGCCTCTGGGTTCATGACAGATAAGCTCTGGAACATGGGCTCGAATGGGTACCTGGGCATGTGAGCGACATTCGCATCTCGATAATGCTGCGTGCTGTTCCTCCGCTTTACGACATAAGGTAGCTCATGTAGGATCAAAGCAGGTGCCTCTCCTGGAAAATGGTCAGCTACTGGGACAAGTAGCCCTGGCGTGGGAGAGCATCAAGCTTGTGATTTACCTGGGACATAGATCTGTGGCTGCCTCGACCCTTTATTTTGGGTCCCTCTCGCCGTCTTCTTCCAACTATAGCTGCATAGAAAGTCGAAGGGGGAGGCGCTGGTAACCTGCTCGCCGCAGGGCTCCAAGCCTTGATGCTCAATGCTACCCAGCTCCCTCCCCACGTTGGGCATCATCCACCCATTCTTGATGTCATCATGTCCTTGGTTTTGTAGCCGCCGTCGGACCAAGGGAGTGAGCCTTTTGCCGGTGAATGTAGGTGCTCGACGGAGCATCAGAGCTTCATGTGGGGGAATTGTCGAGTGTGGTGTGTCGCAGCGCGACTTGCAAAAGACAAGGAGATGCCACACCGATCCACACAAATGACCAACGACGAATATATACGTATCTTCCCTTCGGTAGCATCTGCGTGACGCGATAGGATGCAGGACGGCGATGAGATGTCACGACGTTGGAGTAAAATCGTTTGGCGAGGCTTCAGCCAATAGAGTCAATGAATTCGCCACGGTCAGTTTCGAGGGTTAGGGCAGTGATCAGCGTTGTCAAGGGGTGTTCGGAGGTGCTCCCCACCTACCTACTAGTAGGTACCTAGGTACCCATACAGTACATATACCTACTTGAACTTGAGTACCTATGTAGGTACCTTGCCCAGTACGGCGCATTGAATGGCCCAAAGGAATTGCCTCATTCCTCAGTGTTAAATATCTAGATGTTAAACATGTTAGAAAACGCAGGGAATTGGCTGGAGAGCTAACGACAATCTCACATCGTGTTTACGAGGACCAAGTTGCAGATAGAATCGGTTGGCGCAGTTGACCCGACCTCGAAAGATGCTGACTGTTCTTGTGAAATTCTTGTAACAAATGTTCCTGCACATTGCCACATGTTTCAACATGTACCCATGTAGGTATTCACACTTGAGATGTCTTACTGGCGGGACCCGGATATACCCGGGTTGAAGCTCAGGGTAAGGCCTGGCTACTGGATTCAGTCCAACCCGTCTTCGACTCTAGGGCTTCCATGTCGGGGCCTCGGGATCCACAACCATGACCAGCCGGCGATATCTGACAATGCAGCCTTGGAGGCGGCCGGGCCGAGCCCGAAGCTAATACCGGCACAAACCACATAGTACGCGGTAGTATGGGTCTAAGCATTTAGGTGCTCCAACAGCGCTCTGCATGTGTTCCAGGACGACCAGAGAAACATCTGCCGTGATGTCGGTATCGACCCCGTCACATCGCGGAGTATGCATGAGACTCCCCCTCCCCCCCCCCCGCAGAGCTACCTGAGGAGGTATATCAAGAGGCCGACACTACCTCACTGAGACTAGAATCGATATACTCTCGGAAGGTGACCTTGATATAAGGGGCACCGCGTCGCAGCAGCAGTTTGAGACGCATGTCTCGGGTTGAAACACGGAAATGTTGACTTCGTGATACGGTGGTCGCATGTCACTCCATCAAGAGCATACATACTACCTAGTAGGTAGTATACCTACATCTAGTACGTATACTATGTAAGCAACAGCAAGGGTACCTACCCCTCAGTGCCAGACCTCACTCCGACCAGATGCAAGTGAGTGGCTCAAGGATGGCTATGTCCCAACGCCCCCAGACTGCCCCAGCTCGAATCCTTCCGTAAAGACTTGGCATCTTCGTTATCAAGATCTCCAACTCCACGGAGAGAGGAGAGGCACGCCCGTCACTCCACGAAATGCCCTCTGGTTGTTCAGGATCGTCGTCAGTGACGTTAACGAGATCGAGGATCCCCTCCATCTGGCCCAAGCTGTTATGTTGAGGCCACCGAGGCACGGGCACGTGCTGTACGTACATAAGTACATACCCAGCAGTCATGTGGACTCCGTGCCGAGAGCCATGATATCTCCTTCTGTAATAATAAGAGGGAAGAAAATCAAGAGATAAGAATCCGAGGATACGAGGCATGACCCCGTAGCAATGTGCTTGAAATAGACCAAACCGAGCCGTCTTGATATGTGCAATCGATGGCATACCATTCATCCGTATTCACTCATGTTCGATGGAGGCCGCAGTGGGACATCTGATGGGAAATTGAGGAATCTCGAAGCGAGATTGACCATGTGCAGAGCACGGTACTCACCATCCATATGGATACAGCCAGACATGGTGAAGGGCCAGGAGAAGGGCCATCTCGTGCAGGGAAAGGATCGTCGAGATCGTCGCCCCTCCTGTCAAACCACGATAACCTCCCTAGCCAATCACTATTCAGAAACATGACCCTTGCTATCCGATAAAGCCGTACCGACGGGGATCGTGGAAAACACCGTGACCCACAAAGTGGGAATACCATTCAGGGGTCCCGGTAGGAGTGGAAACGGTTCCTGCATTGAGCGGCCCCCTGGAAATTGCACTCGACCTTCGACCAGGCACTAGAACGCGCCGTGTTGCCGGCCCCCTTTTTCCGCGATGGACCACCATATCTGCAAAGTGCAGCAGTAACGGTGTGAATGGCTGTCTCCGGTCGAGTTCAGTTTGGTACTGTCCAGTCCAGTCCGTACGTCACACGAGTGGCAAGTACATCTCACTCACTGACCAACTAACGCACACACAATACATTCTTTTTTCGACTCTCGTCGATCCATATCGTTCTTTTGCCTGGTTTCACTCTCCACCGAGTGCTTCTTCACTCACCACACTCCTTTAACCGTACCGTACCCTCTCTCGCGGACTGGTATCAGGTCGTGCCTCCCGACGACATTCCCTTTTCTGTTCAATCCCGTCCCTCACTGATCGTGCCAAATTCCGCCAACGCCCGCGTTATCGGCTGTCCATTCCCTTGTGACCTTCTTTGCTCATATAATCTCACCTCGCCTTCGTCTCTCTAGGTACACATCCCCAAGGTGTTCCACAGACCCTCCTCGTCGTAAGCAAGACTGACGGACGACACAAGGCTTTCGACTGGGCATTCCTGGCGACACATTCCTTCATACCTGCGGACTCCCACGCCACAGCCCTCGGCTTCTTGAGTTGCCCACCGGGGTCAGAGCATCCACCATGCTGTCAATACGCTCCTTGATACTGCCAGCGGCTCTGCTGCTAGGTACACTACAACACGTCGAGGCCCAGACGACCACATCATGCAATCCGCTGAACACGACTGGCTGTCCCACCGATCCCGCCTTCGGTACCGACTATAACTTCGTCTTCAACGCCACACCTGCCGAAGGAGCTTGGGAAACTACTGCTGGGACCGTGGACTACACCGACAATGGCGCCGAGTTTACCATCAACAAGCAGGGCGATTCTCCCACCATTCGCACGAAATTCTACATCTTCTTCGGTCGTGTCGAGCTGTGGTGGAAAGTGGCCCCTGGCCAGGGTATCATCTCCTCCATGATGCTGCTGTCCGATGACCTTGATGAGGTCGACTGGGAATTTCTGGGTGCCAACGGCACCGTCGTCGAGACCAACTACTTTGGCAAGGGCAAGGGTAACTACACTTGGGAAGGCGATTACGCTGTTTCTGGCGGAACCACCGCGGACTACCACAACTACACTCTCGACTGGACCAATTCGAGCCTGAACTGGTACATCGACGGGGAGCATGTTCGTCACCTGACCCCTGAGGCCGCCAACAACTCTGTCAACTACCCTCAGAGCCCCATGAGACTTTCACTTGGCATCTGGGCTGGCGGTGATCCCACTGAGCCCCTTGGTACCATCGAGTGGGCTGGTGGTGAGACCAACTACAGCAACGGCCCCTACACCATGTATGTCAAGAGCTGCCGTGTCACCGACTACAGCACTGGAACGGCCTACAACTACACCGACATGACCGGAGATTGGCAGAGTATCGAGGTGATCGAGTAAGTTTCTTGCACCCGAACCATCGTAGGCTTGCGTGTGTATCTTCATGTTGCTAACCGGAGCCCCCCCCCCTACCCGCCTGCAGCGAAGGAAAGAATTCGACCGCCGCGAAAGCAGTCCACGCCGTTCCCGAGAAGAGCGTCTCGGAGAAGTTCAACGAGCTTCCTACGGGCTCCAAGGCCGCCGTCTACGCTTGCAGTGCTGCTGTCGCCGCCGGTCTGCTCGGCTACGCTGCCTTCTTCTGCTTCCGCCAGCGCAAACAGGGCATAAAGGAGGCGGCCATGGCCGCGCAGTTGGCCGAGGAAGAGCGTGCCGAGATGGAGCGTTACAAGGCAAGCCAAGGCAACCCAGACGGATTGACCAATGTGGCACCAAGCTCCGATGAGAAGTTCGGCGCGGCTGCGGTGTCAAGGCCGTTGCTCGACCGCGATGTATCTGGCTCACCTCCTGGTACGCCCGAAGGGCAAGGTCAGAATCCCTACTCGGATGGATTCTCGGCCCTCGATAACGGTGGCTACACCAGCCCAAGTATGCGTCCTTCGGGTGGCCTGCCTGAGGCTCCCAGCTCCCAGACAACCGACGGAGCGGCCAACAACGGTGAAGCTCTTAACAGAGAGGTCAGCAATCCTTTCAAGGACCACCCCAGTGGCAGTCACTCTCAATAGAGGTTCTAGCCCTTGCTTGAGGTGGATGGAGCGTTTGGTGCGTATTGGGGAGTCTTCTTTGATAAGTCTAAGATTGGCGTCGGGTCGGGTTTGCGCTTCTTTCTCCACCCTTGGATCAGCCATGCTATGCCATCTGGCCTACCGTACGTGCACCATCGCTACGGTACGTCGGAGAACTTCTTTTGCCCAGGGGTCTGTCCATGGTTAGCATCGCTGCGCTCGTGCTAGGTGCACGAAAACGAGATTATATACCCTTTTAGTTTAAGTTTCGAAATGGAGAAGTCGGTTGATGTCTTTGAGAACCCAGGAGCTCGTTCTTCACAAGGCGACATCGAGTTTCGCAGCTGACTCTCGGTCCCCGTTGCCATCATCACTTCCATCGTATTCGCAGACCTTGAGATTCTGCTGCCAAAAGCTTCCAGCAGGTTCGATTCGCACTGTCTCTTTGTTCCTGTGCGCCGCGTGTGACCCCTTGCGGACCCGTAGAGCCCCATTCGCATCAGATCTTGGGGCCCGAGGTGTGCCCGGCCATATGATCTTGCATTATACCTGAGTAACCATGCGGGTGTACAAGCTTCAGAGATCCCCGGTTCCTCGAGATACATGCTGCCGGGTGCAGGAGACTGGCTGTAGTTACGGCCCATATCCACATGTAAGGGCCGCTGCACAAAGAT
This sequence comes from Cytospora leucostoma, assembly GCA_003795295.1. Classification (NCBI taxonomy): domain Eukaryota; kingdom Fungi; phylum Ascomycota; class Sordariomycetes; order Diaporthales; family Cytosporaceae; genus Cytospora; species Cytospora leucostoma. The sequence continues at coordinate 20,335 of LKEB01000065.1, read as the reverse complement.
CTCTCTGGCCATTGCTCGTAACTGATAGTACATGTACGTAGTAGATTGCGCAGACCGGCCAGAGCATCGAATTTCCACATCAGCTGATCGTTACAACATGCTCAATAGCTGATGAAGTTTTCTATCACGACATATAACATACATAGCTGCCCCTGAGTTCGAAAGAGAGGGGTTGGAAAGAAGCTGGACGATAACAGTATATGGCCCTCTTGATTCGTCTGGTACCATCAATACGCACTGCATCGTGGACCTGAATGCGATTCTTTGGCAAGGCGGTAGCCCCTGAGTAATGATTGAACACTAATTACTTGAGTATTTTGTTAGCTAGCATCAAAATAGCGGTCTCGAAGACAACATACTCTTATATTGTCTTACTTTATACTACGCGGCACCACCTGGACATGACCAGTCCGCCGTCCTCATAGGCTCGGTGGGTTTCAGGCATGTATCAAAATGGATGATTAATCCTGATGACCCATCTGCCTGTTACAAGTTTCGATCCTCTAGATACAACGCTGTTGGCTGCCTGGAAGCGCAAACCCCTGTGTGCCGAGGCTTATTGTAGTGTTATTAGAGCCCTGCTCTGAGCAACGCATTTGGCTACCTGATATGCATACAAGGATACATTGATGATTTTACGCCCTTTCCATAGCCTATGTGGTAAACAAAGATACAACTGAACAATTGGACGGTTTCTGCTGTTTCTTTCTTTGTGTGTTTGAGAGGCCCGCATGTGATCATCGACAGCATTCGTACTAACTATGTGGCCCGCAGCGGGGGGGGGGGGTCGGGAGCACGAATGCTGATGGTGGTGACGAAGACTCTTGGGGACAGCCAGTGGAAGGACTTCTCGTGCATCGTCATTACAGCATCAAGTCTTTTAAGGAGTTAAGCTGCAGTGCCGGAACGCCCGACGAGTCCCGTGAGGAGTATATGATTGGGAACTCTTTACACGTTGTCAAAATACTACACTTCTCAACCTGAGACTTGAGAAGGTTGGGATTGCAGTCAAGTCTCTGGAACTGGACGATGATCATGCCCTTTCAGACAAACAGACGTTTCAAGATCGGATGCCTTGGACGACTGGCCCTCGATGCATATGAGCCATCTTGATCGACTTAGGGCCGCTCTTGAACACCATATAATGAGGTATCTAGACCAGGTAGGCTACACTAAAGTCGTGCCCATGACCCCATTTATAGCAAAGGCCCCCTGGTCCTTCAGGTGCTGAGACCCACTCACGTGCATCATCATACTGGTTGACCAACGATGGCAACGCATTTGTCTGGCCTGTTCAGGGGCAAGCTCCGCCAGGAGCCCCATGCGCATCAAAGTTGATACCCACATGATACAGTACTATGTAGAGTGCCATTCAACCGTCAATCTTATTCTCGCTTTCCTCCTGAGTCCTGTATAAATTGCCTTTTTCTTCTTCTTCATCATCAAGGCAGAGTTCATACGGAAATATTCCTGCGTTACCTAGGTTCCCGGCTCTCGTAACCTGAGTGTCATCGCATGCCTTGTTCAAAATCGACATCTTGAATATACCGCCCTGCCTTTCAGATAATATCACGATGGTATGCACTGTTTTTCGACATTTCTTGATAGTTCAACTGGTACTCATTGAGCTTGCTCAATGTGCTGCTAGAAAGTTCACCGAGCTGACACGTGTCGTACTTCCATAGGCTACCACCAAGCATTTAAGCACCGACGAGATTGCCATCTTCAAAGAATGCTTTAACGAATATGTGAGTCTCTCTCTCAATACCACAACCAGTTTCCAACACAAAATCTGACCAAACCACAAGGATACCGACCAAGGTGGGAATATCACTGTCGAGGAATTCGCGCGAGTGATGCGGAAGACCAACCCCTCCATATCAGACGAGGAGGTCTCCAGTATTGTGGGTGAGGTCGATCTTGACGGTGATGGCACAATCAACTTCGATGGTAAGAGAGTTGTGCCCTTTTCAGCAAGACATTCCATCCGTAAATGGGCCTCATAACCTGCTGTGAACAGCAAGGTCGGACATTGGCTAAAACGACATGCTTCCTGTGAATAGAATTCATTACCATGATGACTGGACAGCCATACAAGTCTCCCGAGCCTGATACCAGTGTCGCTAGGCCCAGAGATAACGAGAAGGAGACTGGCGGTACGCCGAGCGAGGTGGTGAGCAGTGCAGCAGCGGTCAGGGGCGTCAGCACTGTTTCCGCCAAGCTGCAGCGACAGCGCCTTGCTAATCAGATATACAAGGACGCGTGGATTGAGATCGATCCAAGCCTCAAGGGCTTGATCACTCCGACGGAACTGAAGCAGGTCGCGGCCAAGGCCGGTCTGGCCGTCACTGACTCCGAGATCGAGGGGATGGTTTATCCCGCGAACGGCGGAGAAGTCAGAATTCCCTGTGAGTGCCCTTATACGACTCGTATCACCAAGCTTATATTTGCTGACTCTAACTCTGCCACTAGACGATCGTTTCCTTGATTTTGCAAAGAGACAAGAGGTTGACGATATCGTGAGTGGCTACGGAGAGTGATACTCTCCACCACCGCTCGATTTAGCGGGCATCTCGAATATGGAAAGTACATGTTTGACGGATACCCCTGGGCCGGCGGACTGTAATAGCGGCTTAAGATATATGTATCATGCGTTCCACGTACTTGGGCATCAGACCTGGAACAGAATAGAGCGCCTCGAGCTGTATGATCGATCTGCTTCAAAGTTATACTTCTGTCTGCCAAGAAATGAGTTCCGTGTTTTCACAGCCCGCAAGGCCTCAATCCAGGTCATCGGTCCCCGTCATCTACTGGAATTTATAGGTTTGTGTTACCTCCAGATATAAACAAGTATACTCGTGATCACCTTTGTGCAACAACACCGGTCCTGTGTACTTCGTTTTGGGTAACCTTGGAACTATATATAGTGAGGGTACTATATAGATTGCATGCATTGACCCATATGACGGGCGAACCTCATATGCTAGCTTCTCGATTTCAAGTGCATACCTAAGTACTACTATCCTTTGAATTATTGAAGCTACATAGTATGTATGCGGGCCTTCTTTGGTAGGGCATTTCATCCAGTACCTACTTGAATATACCCAGATACAGGTCTCCGGGTACGGGCGTACTGTGTAGTATAGGTAGGGGCAGTGCCGCCACTATCTAGTTACCTAGGTAGGCTTCAATAACGGTCTACCTACCTAGATAGGTGGTACATATGGTCTATGGGTACTTTGGTGATTCAGATCTCGATGCCCTGAGATGGTGGCTGCAGTTAACGCGCTTCATGTCATACCTATAGCACGCAGCCCTGGCGCAGGGCAGCTGGGCAATTGTATCCTCGGGACATATAAATCTATCGGAAATAG
>LKEB01000065.1:0-16894 GCA_003795295.1 Cytospora leucostoma | reverse complement strand
GCTGTAATCAGTCTCGCATGGTGCATATGACGTCACAATCACATGTCAAATACTACTTATATGTAGTCACCTGCCTTGCAAGGTTACCATTACGGTATATACCTACTTAAGTAGGTATGCTTAATAGGGATGATTTGATCAGGTATCTGTCGTACATCCTAGAGCACCTGGGCATATACGCAAAGCAGTTGATTGGTCACGAGGTTACACCCGTGATCCGCCCACGTATATATACTATATAGTAATTAATTGCGTACAGATTAGCCTTTCCCCTCATCACACCTCTCTACAAGTTCCAGGTGCATTCCCAACAACCTACCTAGATGTCCATGTACTTGACATTCATGTGTATAAGTATGTAGGTGACTCACAAAGCATATCATACCAGTCGAAAACACTCACAGCACCTCTTAACCGGGTATCATCCCAAATCCGATATTATCAAACGACCCAACCCATAACCAGGCAAGATGCCCTTCAGCTTCTCGTTTTCAAGCTCCGCGACGTTCGTCTCGACAGGCACCGTCAACGGTCAGACCAAAGGGTATGCCTACCAGCGACAGTCGTACTCGACCCCCCAGGGCTCCGGTGTTCGCACGACAAAGCAGAGGCTCGGCGAAGCCCCCCTTACGGATACAAGATTATATGACCCCAATGGCAGGGAGATGCTCGCCAACGGCAGCAGTGCTGGCAACAGCTCTGCGAGGGAGCGGACGACCACTCCAAGCACAAGGATAATCAGCATCGAGGATGTCACTGAGGAGGAAGAAGAGAAGGCGGCCCGAACTCAAAGGCGCGATAATTGATGTATAAAGAGCAGAATCTGGAAGGTGGCGCTCATGGTGTTCATTCAGGTTCAGGTTCTACCTCAGGTATTGATCACCATGTGAGGACTTGAGGAACCGTGGAACCTGCCAGATGTAGTAACATGGCGATGCTCTCGGGACTGCTGTGTGAGTATTTAAATGGTTAAGAGAGGGAACCGACTATCACAAGGCAATGCAATTGGAAGGAGCAGTCCTACAGGCGGTCGTAGCAAGGAAACACGAATGCGAGTTGATCCTTTCCAAGGTTGTTGGTAGTGATCATTTGCGCCTTGAAGTCATGATGCAAATTGGACAGGTTACTTGTCATAGTCGCTATTGACTTGATTTAACCTGACCCCCTCCCCAAGCGTACCCCTCTTTCAACAGCATTGAACCTAAAATATCGGGGACATAGCTATTATTTGAGGTTGAAATAGCCCCTACATCTAATAAGAAGGCAGACCTACTCCACGTACACCGGCGAAGCAGGGGGTTAGGGTTATAAGGGCCCCTACTCCAGGGGCAACCCCCCCCCTTAGATCTCAAGCAACACACATACAAAACAGACCGGACCCTCGGGTCGTTGAGACAATGCCATCGAATCATAACACGCGCTTATACAGATCAAGCTCTATGATGGCAAACAAAGTATATTCCTCTGCTTACATGAAATGACTTTCTTCAGAAATTAGACGTCTATATGGGGTTCCAATACCACATATAGCTCAAGTAAAACGTCAACCGCTTAAGTAACACCTGATCGATGATGATGAAGATCGTGGTAGCTCGTGCTATTAGCTGCAGAAGTTATACATAGGGCGGTGGGTCGAAAGGGGCAGAGGGGGCGGGGACGGGACAACGAGACCGTTCCGGGGTTGTTCCTCTACGGAAAACGTGGGATGGTAAGGGAACCGGAGTATGTGATCGCGCGGGTGTTAACTTGGTAAGATTCCAGTAGTCACAACTACATTTACCAACGTCGTTATTCCGCCGGTTGTACCGTCCACACCTGTATATACCGCCCGCGACTTGTTGTCGATAACGACCGCGAGTAAGGGGAATCAAGAAAAAACCGTCCGGGGTCCCAGGCTCATGCCTCCAGTTTTCCGAACCCCCGAGTCCCGACCGTGAAGAAAAAATCCTTCTCAATGAGTGGATCTGTAGCTGAAGGATCTGTAGCTGTAGGAATAAGGTTCGAAAATAATGCAATCACGCGGGAGGCTGAGACCTCTACAGGCTTTATCAGTATGAGCCAGCTCCTATGGACACCGAAATCTAAATCTGATAAGGACCAGGCAAAGTCTCAAACGCCGAGAACCCGAAGTCCTGAGCTAGCCCTGTTTGTGGTGTCCTGCACATGTGTTGGCAGAGCCTCATGGTATGGCAGACCATCTAGACCATACGTACTGGCCTGGCCGTAAGGCGCAGGAATACAGCATGTAAAAGTTGACACATGTAAATTTTACCTAACTACAAAGGGCTACCCCGGGGCTGCCAGCTCGCTCATAACACTAAATGCTCTTCACCGTTCCAAGGCGTGACTCGAAGTGGACCCGGTTCTGCGGAATGGGCATGCCCGGGTTTTGGCCCAGCCATGAAGCTCTGTCATTCGGGTAATTAGGTCATATATAACTAGGGCACCGGACAGCAGTGTTCGCTTGGATCTGGGAAAAGATGGCCCCACTCCCGAGTATGCGGTCCCAGGGCCCGACTGTTGAAAGCTCAACTAGATATATATACGTACATACATACATACATACATCCATACCAGATATACAGACAGAGGCTGTGGGTTCGGAGGATGATGGAAGAAAAAGATGACGTCGCGGATAACAGACCGGAGGGGGTGCTTTCGTCAGACTCGTCGGCGAACATCAAGCTAGAGCCGCAAGGTCCGCCGAACGGCGGGCTGAAGGCGTGGTTACAGATTTTAGGGGCATTCTTCCTGTACTTCAACACTTGGGGTGAGTTTACTATTCCATTCCAGTTCCAACAAAGATGGAAGCGGCTGACTTGTCGTCTTGTGGTCAGGTATCGTGTCAAGCTATGGCACCTACGAGAGGCACTACGAGGACTCGTATCTGCGCAAGGGCGGTTCCTTCGAGCTCTCCACCATCGGCTCGGTGCAGGCGTTCATGATGGTCTTCTTGGGCTTCATCGCTGGGCCAATCTTCGACAAGGGCTATTTTCCTCATCTTCTGAGATTTGGGACGCTCATGATCCTGTTGGGAACTATCACACAGGCCTTCTCCAAGAGTTACTGGGAGCTCCTATTGTCCCAAGGCTTATGTGTGGGTATCGGTATGGGTTGCCTAGCTGTTCCCGCTCTTGCTATTCCTCCGGCATGGTTCACCACCAAGATGCCCATCGCAAACGGCATTGTTGTCAGTGCGGGAGGTTTTGGAGGGTGAGTCCCCCTCCTGCCCCCCCCCAAAAAAAAAATTAAAGTATGATTTTCACTGTATCTATGCCACATTTACTAAACATGTCAATGCAGAGTCATATACCCCATAATGGTCCGCTGCCTTATTCCGGAAGTCGGCTTCAAGTGGACATGCTTGTGCGTGGCTCTCATCATCCTCATTACCTTGGGTATTTCGAACATTGTGTTGCGAACGCCGGCCGGCCCGCGGCCGAAGAGGAGTTTCCTCGATCGCACCGCCTTCACAGATGTACCCTATGTCCTGTTCGTCCTCGGTTGCGTTTTCACCTTTCTCGGCTTATACACGACCTTCCTTCACATTGCGGCTTATGCCACCCAAGAACACATAACAAACTCGAAAGTAGCGTCGTTTCTTGTCGCCATCATGAATGGCGCCTCGGTGTTTGGCCGGATCCTTCCCAACGTGCCCGCCATCACAAACCGACTTGGCCCCCTTAACATGGAGACCGTGGGGGTCACCTCCCTTGCCATTATTGTGTTCTGCTGGAACGTTGGACCCAATTTTGCTGGGCTTATAATCATGTCACTCATCTACGGGTTCTTTGTCGGTATCTTTTTTACGCTACAGGCCCCCATCTACGCGCGGCTTACCGCGAACAAACATCTGATTGCTACCAGGGTCGGGATGGCCTCGACGGTCACTAGTATTGGACTATTGATAGGCGCTCCAGCTGGTGGCGTTTTGATAACAAAGCATGGTTTCTCCGCGGGTTGGGCGTGGAGTGGTGCCTGTTTGGTAGCGGGTGCGGCTTTGATGGCTACCAGTAGAGGGCTGGCGAGCAAATGGCGTTTGTTCGCGAGTGTATGAAAACTCGTCTCTTCTCTTTCAAGAAGTAGTAATCACTAGGGTACACAGGCCCATACATAATGCATATACCCCTCTCTTAACGTACTCAAGTTTGTATAGCCATGCCAGCTTCTCAGTTACGTATACATGCCATATGATTTTGGAACAGCAGCGTGGACTCCGGTATACAGTTCCACCTGAGGGATTAGAGAATAACCACACGCTATTCATCTCAAGATGAAGACAGGATGGCATACGTAATTGTCTCAACGTAGGAGGCATTGGCAGAGGCAGAGGCGCTATTGACAAATTCATACGGTCTCCTTCCCACTCTCTCCAGCCAGCTTCGAAGAGATGATGTCTTATATATGTTTATATATACATCAACACGGAAAGAAGGAGTTGACCACTGCTGTTCCTTCGTAAGCCGTGAATATAGAGCCGCTACGTCACATGTTTCCTTCGCGGTTGTGCCCCTCATTTTGCGGGCGATCCGATCACGTACACCTTCTATAACCAGAGACATGGCTCAATCCTGTCGAAGATCGTGCCATATTCCAAAATAAATACTGTCTGATCTGTGGAAAGGCCAATTTCATCGGGAAAGGAGGTCGTCTTGACGGTGCAGTCAGGATCAAGGATGACAGGCCGTGGACGGTGCCCAGGTGACATCAGACAGAATAATCCGGTAAGTACCCAGGGTAATTGATAGGAAGGAATGAGTGCCGGTAGGCCATGAACACGAGAGAGAAAGAGCCGAAAGAGAGAGAAGATAGAGAGGATTCTTGTCGGTATAAGTGGTACATATGTAGATAGTAGCGTACTGGGTGGCGAGATGCCCCGTTCCAAGAGTGCAACATTATGCACAGCTTTGGAACCCTTCGATGTCTTTGATTTACTTCTGCCCTTCAGGGCCTTCAGTTCCACCTTGAGAATATCCCTACACATTTGTCTTGCCCCAACCCAAACCCTTCACGTCCAAACGCTCCTCTCCGTCTCCGTCTCTTTTCCCCAGGACCTATTTCCTATTGACCTGACGGCCCTTGATGGGGAAACATCCCCGCGTAGTGCCTCAGCCATTCGCACCTGTCCTTGTCGAAGCGGCGAAACAATTTGGAAGACTCAGAACGCGAACCAACAGCAACGGCCTCTCCGAACCACACGTTTGTAAATTGAATGAAGGCTCTGTAGTCTTTCATCTCGGCATGGTCCCACTTCGCGAGCAGCTGGAAGTTTTGCTCACGTCGGATGCACCAGGGAGTCTCTGGGTCCCGGATGCTGATGAAATCGCTGCGCCGCTTGACGCCGTCGATCCAGTGCTTGGTATCTGTCTCACCACCCTCCCTGAGATAGTAAGAGCGCAGGTTCTCCTCGTCCACGGTGTCATACAGGAACTGCCGGGTGTAGTCTCGCGAGAATCTTTGTACCTTCCCCATCGGATCTTTTGCGAGGTGTGGTGGACTGCTGCGGGGGCAGACCCACGATGATGACCACGACATCTCCTTCAGTTCCTCGTGACGGTGTTTGACTTCCCTCTGGAGCTCGTCGCGGAACTCCTGCTCCGCATGACGCACAAGCCAGCCGCCATGGGGTAGCGAGGCCGCAATGCAGTTGGTGACGAGGTCGACGGCTTCTTCGACAGTGAAAGGAGGCTCGCGCTGGCCGTGAGGTCGCGAGGCCGCATATTTGCGCCAGTGGGCGTCGAAACTGTAATCACGGTCACTTTGTTCTGGCGTTCGGATGACGCGCTCCAGGTAGTGACGCTCCACAATTGCTAATCTGCCGTCAGCCTCCTGGAGGCGACCCGCCACGTAGCTACTGAGCATGAGCTGCAATCGAACAGGAGGGAACAAGCGGACTTCGGCTCTGAATCTTTCGAAACTAGCATCTCTGGGGTAGACAGCCCGTTGGCCTTGATGCCCGCCATGTCTCTCGTGCTCCTCGCCGTAGTGGTCGGGCACAATCGATCGCTTTACCCCCCTGCACTGGGGTGGATTGGCATACCAAGCAGCGAGGGGAGTCTCCTTCTTCGTCGTGTTCTCGTTGTTCTGCTCGACCTCCATATCCGTCGCAGGGGATATACTTCGATCGCCCTGCTCAACCTCCACATCCTCGGAGGAACAGGTTGACACTTCGTCCGTAATCATATCATCAGGCACCATTTCTTGGCGGAGAGCTTCTTCTGTAATAGAATCATGCATGAGCACATCCTCAGGGAATGTCTGTTGCTGAATAATCTCCGTTGTGACCGTTTCCTCTGTGACCATATCCTCAGTGGTCATTTCCTGGTGTGATGTGTCGACCGAGATAGCCTCTCCCATGACTATGTCCTCGGGAATGACCTCCATCATGATTATTTCCTGCGCATTGGTTGTTTCAATGACCATATCATCTGATATGATGTCCTGTGCGGTGGTCTCCTCTTCTTGTATCGGGATGATCACTGCACTCGTCGGTTCGAAGTCGATGTCTTCGGGATGATATTGGGGGATATAGGTATTCTCGACCGGTTCGGGGTGGTTCTTGAGAGTGGAAGGGGGTAGCTCGGCCACAATCTGGCGGGTTAAGGTGAAGGGGGGGTCGAGAACTGGACTGGGGTGGCGGGTAGTAGACTGCTCCTCAAGACTGGCGAAGAGGCTCGTTCCCACTGAGCTATTACCGTGAAGCATGATCTCCAGTGTTTTCTCCGGCACTTTGTTTGTTTGTTCTTGCAAGCCTTCATGCCCGGTAGTCTCTGGAGTGAGACACGCCGGTGGGCTCATCTGTATAAAGTGCTCTTCATGTGGGCTGTAACCAGCTTGCGTCGGATCATCCTCCACTCGATAATCTTGCACTGGATTGGCCTCCACTAGGCTGATCTTCCGTGTGCTCTTCACCACTGGGCTGTTCTCCAGTTTGATGTCTTGATGCTGGACGTCCTTCTTTCCCAGTGTGGTAGCATCATGTGTATGTATCATCGACTCATCCAACTTGGACGACACATCCCTCTAGTCTGATGTCGTCTCGGTGGGCGATAAATGATCATCCGTGGAGGTGGGCACGGGAACAGGCTCTGATGCTCTCTTCGAGTGTATTCTGGCTGGAGTTGACTTCCGTCCCTTCTCTTCCTCCAAGGCAATCGCCTTCAGCTTCTTTCGACCTTCCACAGTGCCGGAATCGATATCTGGATGGGCTGGTACGAACTGTCCGAGGTACCACAGTATCCGTGCACTCTTAACCTTGGAAATATGTGAGGGAATGGTCCAGATCTCGGAAGCTGTCGGCGATGCTTGGTCGTATACTTCGGCTTCGTCCCACACATATTGTGGAGATTCGTGACAGCGCTCGAGGGGTCTCTTGAAGTAGCGCTTTCCGAAGCTGTCGAACCTAGGGTGGCATTTCTTGATGTCGGCAGAGCTCGTCTCCTTATTGTTTGTGATGCGCGCAGATATAGAGTCGAAGACGGCGTCACTGGTAGCTCGGTCGGTCTGCTTCGACTTGCGTGTGCGCTTGAGGGGACGCGTAGGGGCGGCCTGTAGCGCGACGTACGCGACGGCGTGGATAATGAGGACTGATATCACGTTGAAGATCGCCATTCTGGTTGCTTAAGAGTTGGCTGAGCCCGTTTGAAATCTTACTTAGGATGATGAGTCGGTAGGTATGTAGGTGCATACATAAAATGTCTATTCGAGTAGGTACGGTCTTGTCGTTGCGGAGAGGTAAACTTCAGTCGGCCCAACGCGCGATGAAGGGTGAAATGGATCAATTGATGTAAGACGACAATCTATGGGCAATAGACCATTCTTTCTCGTCAAGGCTGGCGTTTTGGGAAGTCCGCGTTCGTGGTTGGGCGAAAGGAGAGAGGGCAGCGGAGAGAAACCGCTAAAGGTTCCCCCAGATACATATAATCTTCAGTACTTGGGTATTGAAGTCCACAGCACAACCGGGCCCACTTGAGCTTTCAAGTGCAAACAAAGTACCTCTGTTTACTCTATTCAGGCTCCAGCTAGGGGCTATTGTAGGACGCAAGTGGTTCATCATACAATATCATTCAGTCCATTCAAACCGTTCAGCCCTCGAGGTCTTCATTTGTATCGTCTCTGCAAGAACAGTCAAGGGATGGGTATACATAAACTTGTAGGTTCCCAAGATTGCTTAGCACCCACGGCCTTGTCTTTCAGAAAAAATGCTTCATTGGTGCCTTACAAGTTGCGCGTTCGTGGTAAACATATTAGGGAAATACCCAAAACGAGCCATATGATGAGATTACTCATGTACATAGTACTATGCAGGCAGCCTCACAGCGCGATCCAGCGTCACGGGCAACCCACGATGGTTCCTTGGAATAGCACCAAACCCACGACGACTTTGATCCCTATATAGAATCCTCCACCAAAATTGTACGCTTGGTTGGCGAGCCCTAAAGATGGGCCAGTGTTCGTGTACACGCTGACAACCTCGAAAATCGTGTTAACCACGCTGTACCCTGGTAATTATATTTTAGGGTCGACGATTCTGTGCTTCGTCTCAATGGTAGAGATGGTGAACATCGCGAGAGAAATTCCCCCTAAGTCGTGTGAGAGCTGGCTTCGTATATGTTGAGGGACAAGATCGACTTCACCTTCATATTTGGTGGATATGGACGTCAATGTTGCTAAGGACGAGTTCCGTGGAATTGATGAGGATACTGTTAGGTCGACAATGAATAGTTTGCTCGTTGATAAGCCTCCTTGCAGTCGGCCTGACCGCCGTCGTGCCTTGAGTCCAACGCCTTGGAACCCTATTATATGTCTCTGAATCTGTCTGCCTATGAACGCTGTACTGCACCGGGCTACGGCGGCGAGTTCCTTAGCGTGTAGACAGGTTCGAGTCGTGTAAGTAAGCTGAGGTCGGTGGAAATAGCAAGTCATCGCGCCTCGGTGGCATGAAAAGCGATGTCTGGGCAGTGGTATTGGTTCTCCCACCTCCTCTAGGTGCCTTCTTTCATCGAGATCATCAGGCGTGTCGTCTCCGGCGTAGATACCAAGTGAAGGCTCTTCGTACACGTTCGAGTTGCGTATGGTGATGGTGCCCGGGAAGGGCCTCTATCAGTCTTCGAGTCAACCTGCCCAGGTGTGTGAGGTCTACCACTATACAGGACGGGTGACTTCGTATTGGATGTCGTCTCGGGAGAAACCAGCCCTGTTCCGAGTCCAGCCATAATATGCTGCCCTCGGGTTTCCTTTGCTTGTCGCCGTGCTCATGCGAGACCTGGACTGGAACTTGTCTTTGGATCGACATGTAGACACGACGGGGTGACCAAATATTGCACCGGCCATACCGACTACTGCGCCGATTGGTCTCGTCTCCCACTCTCTTTCGGCCTCAACAATGTCCTTGAAGCGGCTCTCAAAGACGTACATCCGGAAGGCGAGAGTTGAAATCGAGATTGGGATAGGTTTGCCAAACAGAAGCAGCTCGCCCAAAATCACCTGCTGCCCGGTCGACAACGCTGCAGGCATCTTGGCGACTCTGGTACGTAGCTAGTAGCGGACGACAGCTGTCTTTCAGTGATACTCACTGCTTATACTGGCAGCAATTCAATCCGCGGAGGCCAGAGCAGAGAAGGCCAAGAGGCTATCCCAAAAGCCAACACTTGAAGATGGGTTGGACTGCCTTTTCCAAGTATCTGATCATGGAGCCGCCTCAATTACAAGTCAGGGACAGATGACAGTTGATAGACTACCAAATCTGCGGACGAGGATAGATTCACCTTGCTTCCATGGTAAAGGAACGCTGGTCGCCTATTGACGGCCAGCGGGGTCAGTCGAGCGCTGCCCAAGACGAAAACTTACCAATCAGGCTGACAGGTCTACTACAATAGTCAAGAACGTCAGTCGCTAACAAGGTATAGACCTATCAGTGAAAGCATCTCACTGAGCTGTTGTATTCAAGGGAGGGGGTGTCCACGGAACAGATCACGGTTGGACGAAGGCAGAGTTGGTTGGCTCCCCAGCAATCTGTTCTATGCGCCCATGCCATCTACGAGGTGTCTCACTACTCACGTCAAGACTATGACCAGGTCAATTTTTAGCAGATAAGATCAGAGCAGGCAGCATCGAGGCCAGTGTCAGTCGTTGGACTCAACGGCCTAGTTCCATACACAGTGCTAGGTACTTAGATATGTATCTGGCTTCCACCCAGGTGAAGCTTTCCTGGGCAAGCCTTGGGGCAGTCCGGAGATGGCTTAATATAGGTTTGGAGAAGGACTATAATTCAGGGTAGAGGGTCTCGAGGTCCCGGCAGCTTATCATCCAGTGCGTGCCTGCTTGGACCTGTGCCCTTTACTACTGGGGCTCCACTGCAAATACGACGGCAGCGCCCCCTCGGACTGGTAAGACTTACAGCCATTGTCCCTCCCCCTCCTCTTTCCCCATGAAAGATTACAGTTGGACCGACATAACCTCACTAATTGACATATCATGTATCATCGAGTATCATGTCGCGTAGTAGCGAGGGCTGCCGGAACAGTCCTGCTTCCTCGTCCATCTCTCCTATCTATGTGGGGCTAAACGTGGCGAACAGGTAACGTTTGAGTTCAGGGCAAACGATGAAATATCTGCGGGATGGATCGATTCGATGTAACCTTATTTTCGAGGTGCAATAAGAGGCCGACCCCAACAAGTCGAGATGCCAGGACAACCATTCCCTAGCAGCCTGGTAATCATAGCTGTAAAGTCCAGCGACGAAAGGGTCCCCAAGTTTACGATGTGCAGTCGAAGGAGATGGGATTATCTGCTGGGGCTACTTATGGTCACATCCCAGACATTCGCACAGTTCAACAATCCTCCAGGGGTGGATATCTGGTGTGGTAAGGCATATCGAGCAACGTCAGTGTCCCACCCGTCCTGAAAGAGAACCTATAAAACTAAATGATGATCTTGGTAGAAACTCCTCCTTTGATCCAGGTGGATGGTTCGAGGAGCCTTCGATCTCACGCACCCTACTGCTGAGGCTCAAGGCGAAGCCCCGTATGAGTATATATCTTGAGACGGATAGGACGGCAGCCTTGGTCGTGGATGTGGAGACATCCTACCAGCTGGGTGAGCCCATCAGCGAGTCTTTCATCACCAGTCCGCCTCAACAGCTACAGGTCACTGTGTCAGCGGACAGTGTGGTTCTGGGCTCAGCAGAGATCGATGTCGGGTCGACCGACAACGAAGTCCCTCTCGGCCTGGCGAGCCTCCTCCCTAGGCTTGATGTCTATAATCTCACAATCCAGGCGACCTTGACTAACTCTACCATTTACTCTACCACAACCGATTTCTCCTACCTGCCTTATCCGGACTCGTATGGAAGCATAGTCAGGCTCGACAACCTACACGGAGGCATCTATGCACAGAGAGGAAGGAATAGCTCCTGGGAGCAGCTTTTTGCCTACACCTACTACGTTCAGTGGGGTCTTTACTGGGACGCCAACGTTTCAACATTGAACGACTTCGCCTCTCATGGCTACAATGTGATCCATATAGTCCCAACTTCGGATCTGGCTGAAACGCCCTTTCCCTGGGCACGAGTCCAACCCTACCTCGACCGCGCCGCCGAGCTGGGACTCTTCCTACAGTGGGATGTTATTTGGGAACCAACGAACTTGACTAAGATGGTCGAGCAGGTCACGGCTCTCCGTACCCACCCAAGCATCCTGAGTTGGTATCAGTCCGATGAACCAGACGGGAAGAGCAATCCTGTCAATTCCACGGGCATCGCCTACAAGCTCATCAAACAACTAGACCCATACCACCCAACCAGCCTTGCACTCAACTGCTATGACTTCTACTACTCCGACTATGCAGCTGGGGCTGAGATCATCACCCCGGACGTGTACCCTATCTCGACCAATACTTCCTACTCCACTGTCTATGACACGGTCTGCAACGCGACCTACGGCTGCTGCGGTTGTGACGATTGTGGGATTGGCCCAGCCGTCTTCAGTGACATAGCCCATCGTCTCGACGAGTTCCGCCGGCGTGATAGTCTCATCGGCTGGGCCAAGATACAGTGGTTTGCCCCACAGGCATTTGGGAACGAGACATTCTGGACGAGATACCCCACCGCGCCCGAGCTGGAAGTGATGACAATTCTGGCTGTGAATCATGGCGCTAAAGGCATCACGATGTGGGACTATCCGACTACGAGCGAATTGTTCAATGTCACGAATGATATGGCAAGCTTGTTCACGGGGAAGCTGGCGCCTGCATTCCTAGTTGGCACGAAGAGGTACCAGGATCTGACTGTGAGCGGGGGAGAGGAGATCGATGCTGCTGCTTGGGTTGATGTAGTGAGTGGGCAGGTGCTGGTGAGCGTGGCTAACCTGAACTATGAGAATGTTGATGGCCCCGTCACGGTCGCTCTCCCGAATAGACTGACTGCATTGTCGATCGGGGAGAAACTCTGGGGTAATAGTTATGCTTGGACGGTCGGATCTGATGGGACCTTGCGGGCCAATGCAGGCCTGAGTGGGCTGACCACAGCTGTCTTTCTGGTCAGTCTCACCTGATATTAAATCGACAAGAGAACACTGTTGCACTTTACAATCCATGGACGGCAATCTGATGATATGCTGCATATGTTGTTGCATAGCATACTGAATATCTATCGCTTCAGAGCTCCAACGATATATCAAATGAGCTCCCTTACTGACAACCAACATCTTTCCAAGACGGCCAAGAGGCTCTACTAGTATACATATCGGAAGTTAGGGTTTTCATTGTCCGTCTTGTCCTCAAATGCATGAACGAATGCTGTATCGTGCGCCTCCCGAACACCCTCTGCAGCCAGCCGGTCACGCCTCTTGTTCTGGGTGGTCAAGTACCAGCGAAGTAGCAAGATATCGACGACGAGTAGGCAGTAGCAGCCGAGATGCGTAGCGAACGCCGTAAAGTAGCGGGGAGCGTCCCGGCTAATGAATACTTGGGGACCTGGATTGGATTGAGATGATTGAACACAGAGGTAAGCCTTGGGTGACAACACTTGGCGAGTAATAAAATTAATGTCTCTTTTGACGTACCAATGGAATTTCCAGCGGCCCAGCAAATGAAGTTTATAGCGATTGCAGCAGACTTCTTCGTCTGACCGGCCACGTTCCGCGAAATCATGGACAGTGATAAGGTCTGGGCACTCCAGAAGGAAAGAGTAATGTAGTAGCATATCAACAGGCCAACGTGTTGGGCAAATGTCTCAAGTGGAACGGCCATGAGGCAGGCGGTGCCGGCAAAACATCTGCAAGGGGGCAGGAGAGGTCAGCAATTCTCCTTCATCGATTGCGACGGGAAGCATGGAATTGATTGAGCCAGGGACACTCACGGAAGAACGAAAGCCAACATGACGAGTAGGTTTTGTTGAGTCTTATGCACTATCCAGAGGGAACCGAGAAGAACGATGACGATATAGAACCCCAGTACTATGGCTAACAGCTGGGTCTGTAGCGTCGTAAAGCCAAAGCTCTTGATGACGATTCCCTGGAATGCCCCCAGGCCGGAGGTGGGAAGCGTAGTAGTGAGCGCGATGGTAGCATAGCCCCAGACCTGCGGATCTCTCAAAGCCTCAATGAGCTGGTACTTCTTGAAGGTCCGGTTCTGCACGCCGGTCTGGTTCTCCCGGACACGTTCGACCAAGAGGTGCTTATCCTCTTCGGAAAAGCAGCGGGCCCTCATTGGGCTATCTGGCATATACCAGCCGACAAACAGGCCGAAGAAGACGGAGAGAATGCCATAAACAAGAAAGATCCATTGCCATGATTTTAGGGGGCCAGTCGTTATGAGGGAGAAGCAGTACGCAAGGAGACCTCCTACCATCTGCTGTACCCCGTTGGTCATATAGTAGAAAACAGTTCTAGGTAGTTGCTCGCTCCTGCGGTACCAGATAGAGGAAAGAAGAACGAAGCAGGGCTGGCATGCGGACTCGAAAAGACCAAGCAGCGTTCTCACAGTGATCAGGCCAGCGAAACTGTGGCAAGCGGCCGTGCAGGCGAGCACAGCACCCCAGGCGACAATGCTGAAGCTGAGGTACTTGGCGATGGGAGCCCTCGCAATGATCCAGTTCTGGGGATACTCCACGATCAGAATGGTGATGTAAATACAAGTCGTCAGCCATGAGTAGTCCTGGCCTGTAAGATGGGTGTCTTCTGTGATTCCCATGATGGAGGCAAAGCTTAAAGTGCCCTTGTCGATGGCTTGGAGGAAGTAGGTTGTGACCATGACAGCCAGCACGCGCCTATCGATCTTACGGAGTAACTCTGCGTTCTTTTCTGGTGTGATCTCGATGCGCGTGTCGGAGACATACTGGGCGAGCTCCCTGTCGACGTTCTCGTAGTTCTGGCGCTCTTTAGCGAATTCGACCTCTTCAACGGGCAGGACGCGCTCATTCGGAGTAATTTCAGCGTCATTCTTGTTGCTGATGGGCAGGTTGGCGATACTGGTGTCCTGCTTAGGTGTAGGAGGCAACATGGCTACCACGCAGGCAGAGCAAAGTATTAGGGGGTTGGAAGGCAGCAAAGGTGCATCCAAACGCTCATGTATGTGTACAAGAACTCACAAAGAGACGTGGGCTAAAGAGATGTAGACAGAAAGACCGGCAATACTGGGGGACTTGGGCCGAGAAGTTGTCAACAATCTGGGAAACTCAGATGGGTTGGTGTACCGCTTCTTAAGGATGCAGTCGCACTACAAATTCGTGCCTAGCCAACTTTCGTCCGTCTCCAATCGGCGACAGCCCGGTAGCTTTACTGAACGAGGGCAGTGGGAAGAGCCGGTCCTCAGTGAACTCAGCACATGTACGACCGCTTTCCACTACTTCCTTCACTACCCTACGTACATATGTAGATATCCCAACAGCCCCGGACCGTTGAGGGCCCCTTTCAAGTATCTACCGTTCTTTCTGAAGTCATATACCAGTATCTGTTGTTGACTCGGCGTGTGGGCCAGAGTCCTTGGAACACCAGCAACTTTGACTAATTACTCCGTGATACGTCGATACCCGGTGGCGAGGCCCCTCAGCTTCTAGCACCTACTGATTTCGAGGCCCGCCGGAACTACCGTACTCGTCTATTCCAACCCCGCAAAGGGGGAACGCAGAAATGAGATCAGATTCTGGGGCAGCGGTTTCAAATCTGGGGAATCCTTGTGTTGCTCGTCAGCAGGCCGCGGCTACGAGGACATCTCCACGCTTATGGAGTGGTGGGGTCTGTTATCTGGGGCTATTATTTGTTCGCTCGGTGGAATTAGGGCCGAGCTGTTCCAGTCTTCACTGTATCGCTGAGTTGCAGGGACGTTGGAAATCTCCACCACCACCAGGGTTCGACAGTCTTAAAAGATTGCGTAGCTTGGTTGTGCTGTACAAGGATCTGCGGTGATACCTGGCCTTTCTCCCTGGTTTGTTGCGATCGCTGCCACAACTCAGTCTGTCTTTGGCGTATGTGACAATCACAACTTCATGTGCCTCCCGAACGATTCTCCTAAGAGTCTTGGTCGCCCCTTGTTGACAACCCTCTTACCGCCCCGCCGCCCTGAACCCAAGCCGCACAATGCCAGCCGAGATAGAGGGCATCAGTTCCGCCGACGTTCATGCCAAAATCAAACTCTTGATCGATGGCATGGTCAACATCAAGGACAGAACCGGCGAGTTCCTTCTTAGACTCGAGGACGGCCGCGTCATTGACACCAAAGGCTGGAATGACTGGGAATGGACGCACGGAATAGGTCTCTACGGTATATGGCAATACTACGAGCTGACCGGGGACGCAATATGGATCGAGATGATCGAGTCCTGGTTCGCCAAGCGGTTTGCCGCCGGAGGTACCACCAAAAATATCAACACGATGGCCGTGTTCCTGACGCTGGCGTATGTGTATGAAAAAACAGAGAACCCGGCTTATTTACCCTGGTTGGACAGTTGGGGCGAATGGGCATATAGGGATCTGGAACGGACAAGGTTTGGAGGGATGCAGCATGTCACGTATGTGAGCCTGCATGGTGAGCAGCTTTGGGACGACACCCTTATGATGACGGTGCTGCCGCTTGCAAAGATTGGCCTGGTGTTGAACAGGCCCCACTACGTTGCCGAGGCCAAGAGACAGTTTCTGGTGCACGTGCAGTACCTGTTTGACACGAAGACGGGCTTGTTTTTTCATGGATGGGAGTTCTATCGTGCAGGTACCGGGGAAGGCAAGCTGGGTCACAACTTCGCCGAGGCGAGATGGGCAAGGGGCAATAGTTGGCTGACGATCGCCATCCCCGAATTCATCGAGCTCTTGAACCTTGATGTGGTGACGGACCCGATCGGGTCGCATCTTCGAGGCGTTCTAGAGGCTCAGTGTGCTGCTCTCATATCACAACAAGCTCCATCGGGTCTGTGGCGGACACTGCTCGACATCCCTGAGGATGAGGGCTCGTATGTCGAGACCAGCGCGACAGCTGGGTTCACTTTCGGGATATTGAAGTCGCGACGTAAACGATATCTGGATCCGTTTACGCCGGTCGCTGCTCCCGAATCGGATGACTGTCAGAGGCTGAACAAGGCAGAAAGGGGCGGATATGATGCGGCGACCGTCAGGGCTATAAAGGCGGTCCTGGACAACATCAATGCAGACGGAGAGCTGATAAGTACATCGTTTGGAACTGCCATGGGGTAAGTCAAGCTGATTTCCAATGATCTGAAGCAGCCAATAAAGATACGGGGCTGACATAGGACCACAGAAACACGCTGCAGCATTATAAAGACATCCCTGTTACAAGCATGCCGTACGGACAAGCTATGGCGATCATGGCGCTCGTGGAGTTTCTGCGTGTATATATTTAGCACATCGAAAGTTATTTATTACTTATATAATAGAATATAATACAA